>SJYC01094633.1:0-24952 GCA_006408675.1 Madoqua kirkii
GGGGGGGGGGGGGGGCGTGAGCCGTGGGCAGGGCCCTCACAGGTGGCCCAGCAAGTCTGGTGAGGGGACAGCTGGGGAGAGGCAAGTCCCAAGGGCGAAGCTTTGCGGGGCGAGGCCTCAGAGCGGGGCCAGCTGGCGGGCGACACTGCACTGAACCCTCAGAGGTGAGTGGACCTCGCCAGGCCAGCATTAGGGAGTTCTGAAAACTGTCGTGCCCAGGTCCCAGCCTGGACCAATGGTGTAGAATCTATACAGGTGAGGCCTTGTCTCTACGATTTTAAAGCTCTCTGCCTCAGAGTCGGGGAGGCAGTCCAGGTGGACAAAACGGAAAAGCGTCCTCGGTGTGGGGTTCCCTGAGCCCGGGGCGGGGGAGAGGCAGAGACACCCCAATCCCCTGACCCTCTCATGGAACTGCCTTGCCCCAACGCGATGGCATAAATGAATGTGTAAAGCGTGTGTGTGTTACTTGCTCAGTCGTAGCCGACCCTGCAGCCCCGAGGGCTGTGCGTAGCCTGCCAGGTTCCTCTGTCCATGGGGTTCTCCAGGCGAGAATACTGGAGTGAGTTGCCATTCCCGTCTCCAGGGGATCTTCCCGACCCAGGGATTGAACTGGGTCTCCCACATTGCAGGCAGATTCTTTATTGTCTGAGCCATCAGGGAAATCCAAAATACATGATGTATGTATAATGTACATTATTATATATAGCAATATACATAACATGAGTAATACACATGTATATTTATATTAATATAAGCATAAACCTCATTTACGTATAATGATTGATTGAAAATTGTGCAAACAATTTCCTCCTGCAAGATGCTGGACTAGTCCAGGAAGGGACATTGCCCACACATCTGACATCTTAGTGAGAGACAGGCCCACGTCGTCTGCAGAGGGAAGCACTCACTCCTAACAAGTAGTTGGAGGCAAACCCTGCTGGCCTGGTGACAGAGAAGGGCAGTGACCCCAGTGCGGAGTGACGCCAAACCAAACGTCCAAGCCTCTAATCCAGGAGCCTGAGAGTCCGCCCCCTGCCTCCCAGTTAGATACTTCAGAAGCTTCTTGTTCTACAAGGAGATGATCAGACCTTGTGCTCCTCGTGGTCCAACCTCACGACAGCTCCTAACTGGAAACTTCACAGCCATAAACAGCCAGCCCTGACACCAGCTCGGTCCCTGAGACTTCTCGTCAAGCCCCAGGTTGCAGGATCCACGGGTGGCAGCCTCCATCCTCAAGGTTCCTGCAGAAGCAGCCGAGACCCCCGCTGGCCTGGTGCCACCCAGGAGGCCACTGTTTCTCTTCAGTTTTGTGCATCACGTGACATTCTCGCACACGATTCCTACAATCTGCTGATTCTGTGCACGGTTTCATATGTATCTGTATTGAAGCTACCCTCATCTCATATACATTAACGTTGATGAACAGCAGTGTTAAAGTGATCTGAGGAATTATAAGTGTCTTCTGGTGGTTGACCTAGTCTTTTCTGGGCCAGTTTCTCACACTATTTTCTGAGCAGTATAACAAATTTAAAATATTAACGAATCTAGTTCATCAACCCACAAGTCAGGCTGATAGAAACACACCCCCAGCCCTCGCCCATCATATCCAGTCATGCACTTTACCATGGAGAGAGCTCCACAGCTGGTATCCCACTGGTGTCCTGAATTACATGAGGCTTCCCTGATGGCTCAGAGGGTAAAGAATCCAGCTGCAATCCAGGAGACCCGGCTTCGACCCCTGGGTTGGGAAGATTTCCTGGAGAAAGGCAAGCCACTCCAGTATTTTTGCCTGAGAAATCCCGTGGACAGAGGGGCCTGGTGGGCTAGAGTCCATGGAGTTGTAAAGAGCCAAACACAACTGAATGACTAACACACCCATGCGCACCTTGAGAGATGCCCAGGGGAGTGTTGTTCAGAGGGACGGACCGTGCAGAGGAGCAGGCATAACGTAGCCCTGTCTTTCCTGAACAGACACATGCTCACTCACTCATAGAACGTTCTGGAAAAAGAATCAATACCTTATCAAGGCTTAGGAAGACAATCTTTCACTTGTGCCTTAAATTCTTCTATTTACATTTTCATCAACAGCACTTAATATAGCCACCTCAAACGAAAACCGGCTAATGAAAAAACCTATATTCCAAATCTGCTGCTAACAGCAAACAAGCAAAGCTTACTGGCTTTGTTTGGGGTCTTGCTTCCCCAGTCCACTTGGGAAGCATGGACCCCGAGACCTGGGCCCTTCTCCGTTCCTGAACTCCATACACACCACGGTCCCAACGTCTCTCCTCGACCCTTCAGTGAACCAGGCGGCATCACGTGACTTGAAGTCATTTGACAAATGAACTACAGCCCAGTATTCCGTGCTATTCAAATAACGTGAGACAGAGCAGGAACTTGGTCTAACTTCCCTCCCCTGAGCTGTCACGCCCAATAGATCTCAACCATCTTATTAAAACCCGGGACCGCTGTTGTGATTTACGCCAGGCAGGCTGATGGAGCTTGTCACCTGGGGGACACGGGGTCGTGTTCAGCTGGAGAACACCCGGGGGTGCTCTTGAGAAGGCAGGTGTGATGTGAGGGTGCAGGGGCGCTCACCCTCTACCCCCGGGAACCGAGTGCAAGAAACATGCCGGTCCAGCCAAGGGGCCAGAGTCTGACCTAAGGACCTTTACACACTGCCCTCCGTGTCTGCGCTGGGGTGGCATCGATAATAAATATGTGGTTAGAGGAATACAATTTTTCCTTTCATTCCCCTAGAATAGAGCTGCTTCTGAATTATGTTATCATTTATTACAAGGCCCATCGGTGTACAGGCTCCTTTTCTCCTCCCGGCTCCAAAAGTGTGTGCACTTTGCATGGAGAGCACAGATCGCTTTTAACCACGCACTTTACAAACTTCGTGCTGCCTGCATGCACGCCAGTGGACACACAGTTCCGGATAATGCCTGGGAATCACAGTTGGTTTCAGGAATGTCTTGAAGCCGCCATATCAAATGCATTTTGCGATTGACCTATTTAGAGGAAAGAAGAGTTACTGAGCAGCAGCGAACTCCATCAAGGGTTAATAATTTTACGTGCTACTCTCTTTTGAAAAGGCTTATTTAAATGTTTATCAGTTGTGCGAAGTGGAGCCGCGCCGGCGACTCGCTGGGGAAGGCTCATCATTGCCTATGCATGGACGCGTTGTAGGAAGATTAAAATAACATTGAGTATATTCTGTAAATGAAGGAGAGAACTAACAGAAGCCTCTGGAGTCCATTATAAATTTTAATAATAATCAAGGTAATGTAACTGAATAACCGATCTCTAAGGGAAGAAGCACAACATTTGGCTAATATTACAATTTAAATTATGAAAACAAAAAGAGCTTTTAGTTAATCTTGTCTTTCTGCTTTTATTCTTCAGGCTCTTTTTTATTTTCCCTGAATCCAAAACACCATGTAAACAAATAAAAGTCGGGAGAAAATAAACAGTTTGGCATCTCAGTAGATTAATTAATGCGCTTCAGCCTTGGCACCAGTAGGCGAAAATTATGTGCATAAATAATATCACTAATTAAAAAGATGCAGATTAACATGCAAATAATGTTAATGCGAACCTGCCATTCCAGAGTGGATCCGCATAACATCAACAATTTAATGGGTTGGAAGGCTTGTGTTTGCATTACATTAATAAATTTCAAAGGCCTTGCATAAGAAAGTTCTGTCTGGGCCTCTGTTTCCCACTTGTGAGTTGTAAATTCTGTGGGCAGTCGCGAGCACGCGTAGGCACATGCCAAAGTCATTATCTCAAAGACTGTTGAGAGGATGCCGCGTGCCAGCGTGACCAGCTGTTGGGAACTGGGCAGTAGGTGCTCTTCCGTGCCAATTATTCATATTATTTGGGTAGTCTTGATATTTATTTAAACTGATTAATATTTTGTGCTCTGCATCTTGATCTGGAGGGAAATCATTTTAAGCAAGGAAAGTTAAAAAAAAAAAAAAGACGTTATCGGCCTTTGATGTGCCGTGGAAGTTGACTGCATAAAAATGGGATTGATTAAGCAGACATCATTCTGAACCACAGACAAAAACAACAGAAAGTGTCTCTAATGATGTCATATGATGCCGAAATGGAGTGTTATGCCATTAAATTCCAAGTGGGCCGTAACGCGCCGGGCTCTTTGAAATGAAAGGCATGTGCCCTGTTCCTGGCTGCGTGCGTGACGGCGTTTCTGTGGGGGGTTTCTACGAGTAAAAGCCACCAGCATGGGCGCCCATGGCAAATGTCTTCCTAACGTGCCCATTGCCCTCACTGGTTCCTCCCTTGTCCTGGTCCCCCCACGGACCTGGCCCCCAGTCCCTGGCTGAGGCCCCCTGACTGATACGGCAGCTGCATCATGGCCGTGGCGAGCAGAGAGGAATCCCAGGTCAACCAGATGCCCATCTTCTGCCAGCAAGCTGTTGTCCACACCCACTCTTGTCTAGAGGGTGGGGAGATGTCCTTCCCCTGGACTAGCTGCCAGTGTCCCAGGTTGCGTGGGAACAGCCTGGATGCTGTGTGGCTGGGCCGCGTCTGCGTGGCTGGATCAGGAGAGCATGAACCGAGGGAAGTCTCCTCGGCAGGCCAGTGCAGGGAGAGGAGGAGCTGGTGGCGCTCTGAACACAGCTCTGCAAGGGCAGCCCGTGAGGGCAGAAACTGGAGCTGCCTGCACGTAAGCAGCCCGTTCCCGGAGCAGGGCCCGGCCCACGTGGGGCAAGCCTGTGCTTGACCATCTCGGCCACTCACTGAGTGTGGGCTGTCTGCTGGGCCCTGGATGGGAGCCTCTGAAGCATCAGCTCGAAGTTCCCACAGCAGCATGGGGGGTGGGGTGGGGTCATATTTTCCCAGGACCCACAAAATGACTCGCTTAGCAGAGCAACCTGCCCCCTCCTCCAGGACACAGAAGCTGCTGTGACGTGGAACCAGATGCCGAAAGCAAGAGGGGCTCAGAGCACAAGGACGCAGCCCCGTGCCCGTTCCGGGTAAGCGTCATCCCCGTGGCTGGCTCGCAGAGCTGCACTGAGCCAGCCGCTTCCTGAGCTTACAGAGAGATGCTCACTTACCTCCCCTGCCCCAGATTATCAACCTGGGTTTACAATTTCGCACCTAATGTTGAGGGAATCCTAGGCTTTTGCCATTGTTTCCAACTGAACATACACGTGAAAGAGCTACAGATCTGTAAGGGAAAAGAATCTGAAAAAAAATATCAGTTTAGTTCAGTTCAGTCACTCAGTCATGTTTGACTCTTTGCAACCCCATGGACTGCAGCACATCAGGCCTCCCTGTCCATCACCAGCTCCTGGAGTTTACTCAAATTCACGTCCGAAGTGATGCCATCCAACCATCTTATCCTCTGTCGTCCCCTTCTCCTCCCGCCTTCAATCTTTCCCAGCATCAGGGTCTTTACCAATCAGTCAGTTCTTCACATCAGGTGGCCAAAGGAATGGAGTTTCAGCTCCAACATCGGTCCTTCCAGTGAATATTCAGGACTGATTTCCTTTAGGATGGACTGGTTGGATCTCCTTGCAGTCCAAGGGACTGTCAAGAGCCTTCTCCAGCACCACGGTTCAAAGCATCAGTTCAGTCACATGTATATGTAACTGAGTCGCTGTGGACCTGAAACTAACAGAACCTTGTAAATCAACCCTATTTCTTCAAAATAAAGTTAAAAAGTCTCAGCAAGAAAAAGAAAGGTACACGTTTTTATAAGGTACATGTTCTGTTTTAAAACATATAAACTATACACCCTGGTGGAAAGTCCCACACTATTTTTAAGTCTGGAGTTTAATGTCTTAGGGCTTCTCTTTGCGTTTCGCAAAGGCGTAATGATGAGTTAAAGATGGATGCCGTGTGCGCTCTACGGCCCTTTGGAAGACAGCACCCGTCCACCCCGCTGCGCATGCAGGTGGGTTTCTATCGCACCCTGTGAGCATCTGGAGAGATGGCAGAAAGCAGGCAGTCCTCGTGGAAGAGCTGCTTTGCCTGGAGCGGGAGACAAACCGGGAGAGGAGAGGGGACCGCAGAGCCAGGCGGGGCGGGAGGAACAGGGTAAGGGCGTGTCAGGGGCACCGCTCCCGTTGCCTCACAGTGGGAGGCACGAGTGTCATGGGACGGCCAGCTGGCCTCTCTGTGCCTCCCGCATCTTGCCAGTTGGGATGGCCTGACCGAGAGCTCTGCCCTTTCTTCTCTGAGACTGTTGTGAGCAGCTGTGCTGCCCGAGCATCTCGTGCATCGAAAAGATGAAGATGAGGAAGGGACCCCTGGCCATGTCCCCCAGAGCACCGGCTACCTGGCCCTTGAACTGAAACTAACAGAACCTTGTAAATCAACCCTATTTCTTCAAAATAAAGTTAAAAAGTCTCAGCAAGAAAAAGAAAGGTACACGTTTTTATAAGGTACATGTTCTGTTTTAAAACATATAAACTATACACCCTGGTGGAAAGTCCCACACTATTTTTAAGTCTGGAGTTTAATGTCTTAGGGCTTCTCTTTGCGTTTGCAAAGGCGTAATGATGAGTTAAAGATGGATGCCGTGTGCGCTCTACGGCCCTTTGGAAGACAGCACCCGTCCACCCCGCTGCGCATGCAGGTGGGTTTCTATCGCACCCTGTGAGCATCTGGAGAGATGGCAGAAAGCAGGCAGTCCTCGTGGAAGAGCTGCTTTGCCTGGAGCGGGAGACAAACCGGGAGAGGAGAGGGGACCGCAGAGCCAGGCGGGGCGGGAGGAACAGGGTAAGGGCGTGTCAGGGGCACCGCTCCCGTTGCCTCACAGTGGGAGGCACGAGTGTCATGGGACGGCCAGCTGGCCTCTCTGTGCCTCCCGCATCTTGCCAGTTGGGATGGCCTGACCGAGAGCTCTGCCCTTTCTTCTCTGAGACTGTTGTGAGCAGCTGTGCTGCCCGAGCATCTCGTGCATCGAAAAGATGAAGATGAGGAAGGGACCCCTGGCCATGTCCCCCAGAGCACCGGCTACCTGGCCCTTGACCTGCCCCAGCCTCCAGTGGGGCCCGACCCCACTTCACAGGGTGCTGCCCTGGAGGCCCTACAGCAGGTGCCGGAGAAACCAGTCACTGGGCCTTCCATCCCCATGTCCTCCACTCACCATTCCTCACAGGTGACTTCTCCCTTTCCTGACTCAACACTGCACATCCAGGCGATCACGGTGTGTGGACAGATGGATCCCACAGCGAATTGCTCCCAGCAGGGCCCTCTGGTCATCTGAGCGCCTGTTCTGTCTGCCCTCTGTCTGGGGCAGGGTCCCCGTAGTGGGAGTGGTGGCCACACCTTCCTCATCTGTCCTCAGGGAAGCCGGGTCCTGGCACTCAAAGCATTGCCCTGCCCTGGTACTGGCCACCCCATCTCGGGTTTTCTTCAGTAGTGCAGGAACCATGTCATCAGACCTTTGGAGCTGATGTCAAAAATGCTTACTAACCATATGTGTTTTAAAACACAGATGGCTCATTTTCATCCAAAAAACCCAACCAACTGGGCCAGTGATGAGTCAGAGACTTGGGAATGCCATTTTCAAGTCAATGTCAATGACTTGACAACCTGTCAATGGGGAGAGGTAAAGGAACGCTCTTCCCACTTTAAAAGTGAGTGGATGTGATGAGGTCCTGACTAAGCTGCCATCTATCCTGAGTGAGTTTCTGTGCCTTGGTTTCTTCTGAATCTACTTTCCAGGCTGCCCAGAAATGCCACCTCCTCAGGGAAGCCTTCCCTAGCCACCCTGCCCCTGGACCAGGTGGCCGTGCTGTGGGTGCCCATCCTGGTGCACTTCCTGCCTGGGGACTGGAGTGATGAGTCCCCGGAACAACGCCCCTGAGGCTCGTGCCATTTTCCTGAAACTCATCTTTCCTTATGCACTTTTCTAAAAATGAGAACAACGGAAAAAAACCCTCAGAGTAGAAAATTTCTATTGCAAATTTTGCCTGTTTTGTAGTTATCATCATCCTGCTTCTGTGTGTGCTGACAGTGGAAAAACAAAGTTGGAAATTATCTGCTGGTCTTGAACGTGAAGTGATTCAGGGTAATTAAGGGCTGGAATTTTCCTTAAAGATTTAAATTATCTCAATTGGCCATCAACACGTCCCGAGTCAGCTAGGTAATTCTCAACACTTCATTTCACTAACTGCTTTCCAATAGGGCCTAATCAGGTTGGAACTCTTCAAACCAGGCACTCCCCTCGATGCCAGCACCAGGCAATGCTTCTGGGCACCACCCCCTGCCCAGTGCTCCTGGGTACCATGGGTACCATCCACACCATGAGCTGCTGAAACTGTTGCCAACATCCACTACTGCTGGACGGCCGGGAACTCATCCGCTGAGAGATGATCTCCCTGGGGCCCCTCTCTCTGCTTTCTGGGGAGCCAAGCGAGGCCGGTGAGGATCTGAGACAATCCCAGCCTGACGTGAGAAACGATTCCAGACCTGACGAGCGGTGTTCGAAGGCCCGCTCTCCTGGTGCCGTGTCAGCTCCACTGACTGTGTTTTCCCAGTCCTGCTCTTGCTGCCCAGCACCGGAAGGTTGGAGGTCCCAGCACGCACTTAGAGCTCCTGTTAGACGACCCTGAGTCGCAGTTTGTCATAAATCGCCCTTGAAGTTAATCTTCTAATGTTGACACAAGCAGCTCCCATTTGTTACGTTCCCCGCGCCCCACCTGTGCACCAGGCGTCGCAGAGCTGTTGACAGCGCACCTCTGAGGGCGGAGGGGTCGGCAGCCTTTTAGAGATGAGAAAACCTGACGGAGGGCTCCCAGGGCCCCAGGGAGGGCTGTGAATGGTTCCTGACGGACAGCCGGTGCTGGAAGTGACATCAGGAGGAGGCAGCCAGGGACTCAGTACCAGCAAGTCTGGACTCCCAGCATTGGCTCCAGCCCTGCTGAAGCCAGGCAGCCACAGAGAACAGGCGCCCTGCAGGGTGGAGAGAGGAGCCCTGGGCGTGCGAGTCAGCAAGGCCTCCCCGCCGCCGGCCCACGCCTGCCCCTTGACCCTCCGCCTGGGGCTGTTCTCCAAGTCTCTGCTCTTGCGTTCACTCCAGCCAAAGCTCACATGTCCCAGCCCCGCTGGTCCCCATCCTCTCCAGCAGATGCCCCCTCATCAGAAGCTAGCCCTCCCCTGAGGCCTCAGACGCACCTGGACGTGACCTTTGTGTCCTGGGACTCAGCGTCCTCTCCACCACTCTGGGGCCCCTGCACCGCACTGTCTCACGGCGTCATCGGGGTCCGTCTCTCAATCCACAGCAGCAGGTGCGTCCCGGGTGCCGTGGAGACAGAGGATGGAGGAAGAAGCGCGTCCAGTGGCCCAGGGACCTGGAGTGTGAGGTGGTACATTCCAGCACGCACCTGTGGTCACAGATGGCATCCCAAGTCCTGCCACTCGTCCTCCAGGTGTGTGATGGGCGGGCTGGGGGAGGCGGAGAGTCTGCCCTAAGTGTAGCAGGCAAAAGCCGGGAGCCGGGGACGTGAGGGTGCTGCAGAGGGTGCAAGACTCGGGCTCCTGCTATCGGCCCAAGGCAGGTTTCCATCGAAACGGTCCCCAGTCCCGCCTCCGGCGAGGAGCCGGGTCACTCACCTCATGGGAGCTACCGCTCTCATCCAGGGAGGAACGGCACCCTTCTCCCCTCAGCTGTGACCACAGCTTCCATCTCTGCACAGTCCAGTTTGGTCAAAGAGTCTGGAAAGGTGCAGTGGAGGGTTCTGGGTGACAGAGGTGCCTCTGAGGATTCTGGGTGGCAGAGGTCACCGCCCAGGCTCCCTGAAGGTCGGGCCCTCCAGCTTGCACACGACCGCTCCCAGCCCATGTTAAGCCCCCCAGCGTGGTTCTCACAGGTGAGCTTCACCCCTGCCCTTCGTCCCGGGGCTTGGGGACCCCAGACCTGCAACAGCATCTCCTCGGAGCAGCCTGGTGAGGAGAGGCTGCTCCTCCCTGGGGGCCGCAGGCTGCAGACCTTGGCCTGCATGCTGCTGTCTCGCTCCACCCCCTGCTCCAGGGCCTTTTACCCCCCTTCCTCTGCCCCCTGCCCCCATTTCACCATCTGCCTGCAGACGGGCGTTTCCACTCCACTCAGCCCGGCCATCCCCTTCCTGAGCTTCGCCACCCATATGGCAGCCTATCAGCGCTGCCTCTAGAAGGTCTTCGTCAGGGTGTTCAATGCTACTTTGTGAGACAAAGACCATATTTAGGCAAAAATCCTCCCCCCACCCAAGTTCACGTTCTGCGGCCGGTGATGAGGCCCCTGGGCACCGAGCCCCTGCCCAGGCTGTGTGTGCAGCGGGGTCCTGCAGGGCCTTCACCCGCCACCCCAGGCTGGCTCAGCTCACCCCAGGGGGGACGGGGTACCTGGCACCTAAGGATGAGCGTGTGCCTGTATGTGTGTTTCACAAGGGCGCCTTCTCCACTCCATTGTTGTCAGGGTGAGGGCTGCTCTGAGTCAGTTCAGTTCAGCCACTCAGTTGTGTGTAACTCTTCACGACCCCATGGACCACAGCCCACCAGGCCTCCCTGTTCATCACCAACTCCCGGAGCTTATCCAAACTCATCTCCATTGAGTCAGTGATGCCATCCAACCATCTCATCCTCTGTCATCCCCTTCTTCTCCTGCCTTCAATCTTTCCCAGCATCAGAGTCTTTTCCACTGAGTCAACTCCTACCACAGCAGCAGGTGCGTCCCGGGTGCCGTGGAGACAGAGGATGGAGGAAGAAGCGCGTCCAGTGGCCCAGGGACCTGGAGTGTGAGGTGGTACATTCCAGCACGCACCTGTGGTCACAGATGGCATCCCAAGTCCTGCCACTCGTCCTCCAGGTGTGTGATGGGCGGGCTGGGGGAGGCGGAGAGTCTGCCCTAAGTGTAGCAGGCAAAAGCCGGGAGCCGGGGACGTGAGGGTGCTGCAGAGGGTGCAAGACTCGGGCTCCTGCTATCGGCCCAAGGCAGGTTTCCATCGAAACGGTCCCCAGTCCCGCCTCCGGCGAGGAGCCGGGGTCACTCACCTCATGGGAGCTACCGCTCTCATCCAGGGAGGAACGGCACCCTTCTCCCCTCAGCTGTGACCACAGCTTCCATCTCTGCACAGTCCAGTTTGGTCAAAGAGTCTGGAAAGGTGCAGTGGAGGGTTCTGGGTGACAGAGGTGCCTCTGAGGATTCTGGGTGGCAGAGGTCACCGCCCAGGCTCCCTGAAGGTCGGGCCCTCCAGCTTGCACACGACCGCTCCCAGCCCATGTTAAGCCCCCCAGCGTGGTTCTCACAGGTGAGCTTCACCCCTGCCCTTCGTCCCGGGGCTTGGGGACCCCAGACCTGCAACAGCATCTCCTCGGAGCAGCCTGGTGAGGAGAGGCTGCTCCTCCCTGGGGGCCGCAGGCTGCAGACCTTGGCCTGCATGCTGCTGTCTCGCTCCACCCCCTGCTCCAGGGCCTTTTACCCCCCTTCCTCTGCCCCCTGCCCCCATTTCACCATCTGCCTGCAGACGGGCGTTTCCACTCCACTCAGCCCGGCCATCCCCTTCCTGAGCTTCGCCACCCATATGGCAGCCTATCAGCGCTGCCTCTAGAAGGTCTTCGTCAGGGTGTTCAATGCTACTTTGTGAGACAAAGACCATATTTAGGCAAAAATCCTCCCCCCACCCAAGTTCACGTTCTGCGGCCGGTGATGAGGCCCCTGGGCACCGAGCCCCTGCCCAGGCTGTGTGTGCAGCGGGGTCCTGCAGGGCCTTCACCCGCCACCCCAGGCTGGCTCAGCTCACCCCAGGGGGGACGGGGTACCTGGCACCTAAGGATGAGCGTGTGCCTGTATGTGTGTTTCACAAGGGCGCCTTCTCCACTCCATTGTTGTCAGGGTGAGGGCTGCTCTGAGTCAGTTCAGTTCAGCCACTCAGTTGTGTGTAACTCTTCACGACCCCATGGACCACAGCCCACCAGGCCTCCCTGTTCATCACCAACTCCCGGAGCTTATCCAAACTCATCTCCATTGAGTCAGTGATGCCATCCAACCATCTCATCCTCTGTCATCCCCTTCTTCTCCTGCCTTCAATCTTTCCCAGCATCAGAGTCTTTTCCACTGAGTCAACTCCTTGCATCAGGTGGCCAAAGTATTGGAGTTTCAGCTTCAGCATCAATCCTTCCAACAAACAGTCAGGACTGATCTCCTTTAGGATGGACTGGTTGGATCTCCTTGCAGTCCAAGGGACTCTCAAGAGTCTTCTCCAATAGCACAGTTCAGAAGCATCTGAGTCAGAGGTTTATTTAAAATGGTAAAATAGGGTCATGTGATAGCCATGGATGGGACCTGGACCTCCTGGGACTCCAGGATGGAGTTGGGGAGGAGGCTCACTGCCCAGCCAATGTCTGCTCAACCAGATCTCCTGGAGCCTGGGTTCTGTGTGGAATAGGACTTCTGGTCTGCAATCCCCTACAGAACACTGATAAAGTCTTTTCTGCTCCCCCTCACCCAGGACTAGAATACTAGGAACCCCCTGAATTGATGCTGTGCAGGCCACCGGCAGGTCTGGGAGCACCCACCAGCTCAAGCAGGAGGTCTCCTTGGAGGATGCATGAGGTCACTGGGAACCTTCAACGGCCATTCTGGGGCCAGAGGCATGCGACCAATACGTCACCCAGACACCCTCAGAATAACTCACAGCTTCTGGGTGCCCTCGGACAAAATCTGTCTCCAAGGCTTCTGTTTAAAAAGCACATCATCCAGGACACTCTTCCATAGCATGTGCACAATTTCAAACTTCTTTCGCACAGGAAAAGCCGCTCAGTCTTGCCCAGCTCTTTGCAACCCTGTGGACTATACAGCCCATGGAATTCTCCAGGCCAGACACTGGAGTGAGTAGCCTTGCCCTTCTCCAGGGGATCTTCCCAGCTCAGGGATTGAACCCAGGTCTCCCACACTGTAGGCAGATCCTTTACCAGCTGAGCCTCCAGGGAAGCCCAAGTCTGGCAGTACTCCTGATAATATTCCACACCAACAGCCCAGACTTGGAGCTCTTTAACTCATGATGTAAGTAGGAAAAAAGGTGTTCAGAGGAGCACCACAAAGCAAGCAAAATGATAGGAATAACAGTATTCACATCCAAAATAAAACTAAACAATCACATAGACAGGCAAAAAATAATCATAATGACATTTAAAATAAAGACAAGCAGAAAAATGTATGTATATTTAAAGGTTGCCACATATAGAGAACACAGCCCTGGAAACCAGAAATCCTAACTTTTTGTCTTCATGCTTCCAATGACATGCCCTGACACTTTTCGAAAGCCAAGTTGGTCATCTGATGCCTAAATTAAATGATGCATGAAATTCATTTTTTTATTAATTTGTATTCCAGAAGGGATGCAAATATTTGGAAAAAAATTTCCGTAGAACCCAAACCTCCTTTCCTCTTTGTCCAGTTTTTATAAAATGAAATTCTACTCTCATCATCTTCGTAATTTGTTCTGATTAATCAGCAAGTTTCACTTGGACCACGGATCCCATAATCTGTAGCGTGGCACAATTGGAGTTCTCCTCTTTGAAAAGCGATTAAAGCTCAGACTTACGTTTGATCAAGCACAACACACAACACTTTATGCAAACCTCAGTTTTAGGGCTCACCACTCTGAAGTGGAATTAGGGGTAAAGAGTTGCCCCTGAACCCAGTGTCGGGTGCCCACCATTGTGTGGCTGAAGCAGGCAGTCACTCCGTGGGCCCGGGCGCGCTTAGCCACTTACCGCTGAGGAGCGCAGGGAGCGCCCGTCTCCCAGGCTGCCGGTCGGAGTCTGCCTGTGTCCGTGTCCTCTCATTGCTCCTGCTGAGCAGAGCGGCTTCGCAGGCAAGGTCCGAGGAAGCTTTGTGCAGACGGGTCTATGTGATGCCACAGTGGAATCCTGCTCACCAGCTTCCTTCCAGTGGGGCCTCTGATGCCATCTGGCCGAGATCGCAGCCTCCCTGAGGTTCTCCAGGGGTGTGATGGGGCTGGGGACGGACCACGGCTTTCTCCTGGGCTACCCCCGCCTGCTTGTAGCTCAGTTGGTAAAGAATCTGCCTGCAGTGCAGGAGACCTGGGTTCAGTTCCCCAGTGGGGAAGATCCCTTGGAGAAGGAAATGGCAACCCACTCCAGTATTCCTGCCTGGAGAATCCCATGGACAGAGGAGCCTGGCGGGCTACAGTCCATGGGGTTGCAAGAGTCAAGCATGACTTAGCAACTAAACCACCACCACCAACTGGCCCCAGAACCCAGGGAAAGGGAGGGGGTCCCCCAGGGAGCCTGGGAAGACATGTTTGGGAGGGAGGCACGGTGAGCAAGCTGAGCATCCTCACACCTGAGAAGTGTTGCCCCAGGAAGCGCCACACACGTTCCCAGGACCCTCTGCCCTGTTGGTGAGAGAGTGAAAAGGGACCACTTCGGTCACCTGCTCTGCCCTTGTGAAGGCGTGGTGCTCGACCCACAAGACTCTGCCCTCCGCAGCTTGGAATGGAACCTGCTCAGATGCTGGAGAGGATGCGGTTCATGATGTGTGGCACCGTGGGGGGCGGCCCTCTCCATGCCAACCCCTCCTGAGCTGGGCAGGGCCCCGGTGACGGATGATGTCAGACCTGAGCCCTGGTTCCTGGAGCCATTTCCAGGACCCATCTCTCTTCCTCTGCTGCTGGAGCCAGCGGGACTCAGTGGACCGGCGTCTGCAGGGACCCCACGGCAGGGTCGGGGGCCTCTGCCCTTGGCCTGCCCACAGCCCAGCTTGCCGCCCCTTCTGAGCATCACGGGGAGGGAAAGGGGTTGTCCTTGGGGCAGGCAGGCCAACAGGCAGGGGATGAGGGGGCGCTGCTCCGGTTCCCAGAGGACAGAGGCACCAACTGGGAAGGACGTGGTGTTTCCCATTTCAGGAAGCGTGGATGCCAGGGTGGACAGCCATGGATTCCGCAGGAGGCTGCACCCATGGGCGGGGTCTGGGAAGCTTGGCCCTCAGTGGACAGGGACCCCTGTGACTCCCCTGCCAGCAGGGACAGCAAAGCGACCCTGGTGGAGGTGGAGAAGAGACCATTTGTGACTGGGTAGAGGGTGTGTTGGAGGTTGGCCGTGGGTACTCAGGGAGGGTCTTAGAGAAAGCAGAGACCCCTGGTGATGCCAGGAGCAGCAAGAGGCAGAACGTGGCTGCTGTCTTCATGAGTGGCCTCGGGACCCCCAACCATGGAGACCAAGGAGGCTTCAGAGGCCAGGTGGGCCCTTGGTCCCCAGGCCTCTCAGAAGAGATCCTTCGAGGGGCACATGCCCCTGAGAGGCAGGAAACCAACGTCAGGCTCTCTTGCTCCCAGAGACCACCTCCTGGGTCAGCAGGTTGGGGCCAGGTGATGGTCAGATGGAGCAGATGTGGAAAGGCAGGGGACGGGCTGGAGGGTCTGGGGATCCATCAGCCACCTTGTTGGTTGGTCCTGAACTGTGGTCAGGAGGAGAGAGGAGACCCCCGGGAGGGACAGGGCCCCTGCAACCGCGACAAGCGCCACGAGTGCGGCTCCAGGCAACCCTCACCTCAGTTCTGAGCACACAGACTTCGGGGAGCCCCGAGCTCCTGTCCGGTGAGCCCGGGGTCACAAGGCATGTGCCGTCACCGCACAAGCACTGCCTGGATCAACCCTCCTGCGGCCCCTGCCTCACCCCTGGGGGCTCAGAGAGGAGTCGCCTCTGCCCGGGGCATCTGAGACGCTGGCCACGAGGCTGCGAGCTGAGCAGACCAGGGGCTTCTTCCTTGTCCTCCCTGTAAGAAACGCCGCGGGAATAAAAGCCACTTCTAGGGACTGCTAACAAAAGGCCTTTATCGCGCGTTTGCTCTCGGGCAGAACTCCCGGGAGTGAGTTATCAGGGGTTGGAACAGTGGGAGTCTGCGAGGGACCGCGGCTGGGAGGAGGGTTTTATAGCCGGGGCTAGCGTTCAAGCCGGGTTTTTTCCATCTACGGTAAACGCGGGGGCCACGTTGCTGATTGGTGCTGGTGGGCTTTGTGCCAGTCCTTCACTGGGCCAGGTCATGAGTTCCGTACCCAGGATGCTGGTCCGCCTCCTGGCTTCTGTCTGGGCGGGGGCGGGTTCTGGGGCTTTCTGCCTCAGCCGCCTGAACGTGGCCGTGCACGTCCGGGTATGTCCGACCTCTCACTCACTGGGGCTATCTCTTTTAGGGCTTCTTTAAAAAATCAACTCTGGGGCTAAAAACAATGAACTCAAAAATCGCTCACAATTGTTTATCGTCACATGATAAAGCCTGAGACTGAAGGGAAGTTGTTCAGTCGTGCTCGATTCTCTGTGACCCCGTGGACTGTAGCCACCCAGGCTCCCAGTCCATGGGATTTTCCAGGCAAGAGTAATGGAGTGGATCATCATGCCTTTGTCCAGGGAATCTTCCCAGCCCAGGGACTGATCCCAGGTCTCCTACATTGCAGGCAGATGCTTTCCTGTCTGAGCAACCAGGGAGGCCAGACGTGGCTCACGGCTCTTCAGTGGTCCCCCCAAAAAAGGAGTTTATCATCCAAAGGCAGGTGGACTCTGAGCCGCCATCTCATCATGTTCCACACCTCGTAGGATTTATTACGAGACAGATGAGATGGTTGGGTGGCATCACTGACTCAGTGGACGTGAGTGTGAACAGGCTCCGGGAGACGGCGAAGGACAGGGAAGCCTGGTGTGCTGCAGTCCAGGGGGCTGGCAAGGGCTGGACACAACTTAGCGGCTGAATGACAGCAAGACAGAGAGCACTCCAGCAGTGTCTCCGCTCCTGACACATGCCGAGATCAGCGTCCTCAGCACGCGCGGAGCTGGCCCTGCGCCGCTCACCGGGCTCTCCTCCCAGCTGCCAGGATCGGGGTGGCCTCAGGACAACACCTGCTAGAAAAGTTTTCCCTGCCGGGGAAACTGGGGACGCCAGTTCACACTGGGCTTGGCTGGGAGGCAGGGGGCCGTTGGAAGCATCCAGAAAAAGCACAACCACCTCCTCAGCGGGACACCTCGGAGCTGGCCCAGAGCCTGGTGGAGACTTGCTCCAAGGCCCTGGGGACTGAGCAGACGGCCTCAGAGGGATGACGGGATGGTGGTGCTCTGTGGGCCACACGCCTTATTTCAGCCGTACCGAGAATGAGCATCGAGCTCGTGTTTCAGGATAATCCACTGGCGGAAGAGTGGGCAGGTGGGGTACGTTCTAGAACACACCAGGCACAAACCCAGCGCGTGCAGAGGGCGAGGGGCAGACGGTGACCTGAGGGTCATGTCTGGGATCCAGAGGATGGACCTCAAGGCACAAAAGCTCTGAAGAAAGATGAGGCAGCCATTGGCTTTATTACAGCAGGACCACTTGGTCGAGGCGAACTCTGAAATAGGAGAAATAATTTCTTTCAGTTTGTATTGAATAGTCACATTCTTTCCTTCCTGTTCCAAGCAAAGCTTGTTAAAATAATCTGGTGGTTGGTCCTTCTTAAAATAAAAATACTATGTGCAGTACAGTATGAGTGAGTAGATATGGATTGTTTTGTAACTCAATGTCACACTCAGTGGAAAACAGAAAGATTTAAAAGGTAGGTTTAAAAAGAGTTAAAAAGGGGGAACAGACGGGATAGCTCGTACTGTGGAGACTGCTGAGCATCATGGGAGCACACAGGATGTGCCGGCCTTTGCTTTTTCACCCAGGTGGTGATTGCTGTGACCCACTTGTTGAGCTGAGGAGCGAGGCCACGGTGGTGGCTGGCAGTGGCTTCTGCTTCCGTGGGCATCAGAGCTGCTGATGAGGACCGAGGAGGTGGACCTGACGACCCAGGCTCCCAGCAGAGGAAGCAGAAGCAGCAAGCGGCATCACTGGAGCGCTGTGAGGGGACCACGTCAGGGACCACAGGATTCGGGGAGGGCGGGGGCTCCAGGAGACCACCCATCACGGCAGCCAGGCTCCATGGAAACTGTTTCAGCAGGTAGCTGCGCCCAACATGTTGCATATCTGCCTGCAGAAGACACACTCCAGGAGGTCACGGGTCAGGAGGCCTGGGCATCACCCCGGTGAGAGGAGTGGGAACTAAGGTGAGGGCTGGGGAGACGCTGAGGATGAGATAAGCCCACGTGTGAGCCTGCAGGGCCCTAGATGTCTGTCGGAGAGTTATTCCGGGGTGTTTGCAGGCGTGTTTCCAGATGAGACTGGCAATTGAATAAATGGACCCAGTAAAGCTGGTGGCCCTCTTGATACTCACAATGCCTTCCCGTCCGCTGAGGCCAAAGAGGACAAAAGACAGAGAAAGCGGGAGCTCATCCTCTCTTCTGCTGACTTAGAGCTGAGACATCAGGACGTCTGTCTCCCATCCTAGACTCGGACGGCAACAGCGCCCGCGATCCTGGGTCTCCACCTGAGTCTCAGATTGGGGGACTGTTTGTGACTGTGTGAGCCAACTCCTCATAATAAGTAAGGTAATATGGCATACAAGGTCTATAAGTCTGTATCTGCACCTATATCTATACGCTTGTGCTAAGTCATTTCAGTCGTGTCCAGCTTTTGTGATTCTGTGGACTGTAGCCCACCAGCCTCCTCTGTCCATGGGATTCTCCAGATAAGAACACTGGGGTGGGTTGCCATGCCCTCCTCCAGGGGACCTTCCTGACCCAAGGATCCAATCTATAGCTCGTATGTCTCCGACACTGGCAGGTGGGTTCTTGATCACTCACAGCTCCTGGGAAGCCCGCCTGTATCTGTGTACCTGCATCTGTCTGTGTACCTGTGTCTCGTTAGTACTAGTCCTGTTATTTCTCATACCTGTAAGCTCGTATGATGAACGTATAAATCCATCTTTCCCTATATACATATAGATTCGTGTGCACATCTCTCCTGCTGGTTCTGTTGCTTAGGACCGTCCTGGCCGTCACGGGCACCATCTTTCTCTGGTGTCGAGGATGCTCAATACAGAGAGCTCTTCATGCCATAAACCACTTTTAGTCAAGGGAAGAAGTTACGCCTGTGCAGGTGGACAGGCTTGCGCAGAGCCCTCTGCTGTGGACACCGCTAGGAGCTGAACTGCAAAGAGCAGGGAGGGGAATGACAGGGAAGGGAGAGGTCAGGGCAGGATGCACGAGACAGTGGAGTCGTCGTCTGGCGCCTGGGTCAGGGGGTCTCTGCAGCTGGTGCAGGCGCAGGTCTGGAGGAGGAGCTGGGAGACTCATCCGCCAAAACTCACGCCCCACACCCCACCCTGAGATGGGACCGTGGCGCAAAGACCCAAGGGGCAGGGGGTGGGGTGGCGAGGGCTGTGGCTTTGCTGGTTGCAGTTAAAATCTCCTTTGTTGCTGTTCAGTCGCTAAGCTGTGTCTGACTCTTTGCGACCCCATGGGCTGCAGCGCGCCAGGCTTCCCTGACCTTCACTGTCTACTGGCATCTGATCAGACTGAGTCAGCGACGCCATCGCAGCATCTCACCCTTTGCTGCCTCCTTCTCCTTTTGCCTCCATTCTTCCCAGCATCAGGATCTTGGTTTGCTCCCCTTGCAGTCCAGGGGACTCTCAGGAGTCTGCTCTGGGACTGCACTTTGAAAGCATCAGTTCTTTGGTGCTCAGCCTTCTTTCTGGTCCACCTCCTGCTTCTGCGCATGGCCGCTGAGAAGCCTCAACTCTGACCATAGAGAACTTTGTTTGCAAAGCGATGTCTCTGCTTTTGACGATGCTGTCTAGGTCTGTCACAGGGCTTCCCTGGTGGAGCAGATGGAAGAGAGCCTGCTTGCAATGCAGGAGGCCCGGGCTGGACTCCAGGGTTGGGAGGATGCCCTGGAGAAGAGAACGTGAACCCACATAGTATTCTTGTGCGGAGAATCCTGTAGACAGAGGAGCCTGGCCGGCTACAGCCCACGGGGTGGCAAGGGTCAGGCTGGACTGAGTGGCTGACACCTTGGGTTTCACTTTCAGGTTTATCATGGCTTTCCTTCCAAGGGCCAGGCACCTTTTAATTAAAATTTCTTACTTGAAGCTTAATCACAGATGTCTTGCCTGGGCTGGTGACGGTGTAGCCCCAGCCGGTGAGCCGGTGAGCTGGTGGTCCTTGGAGAGGGGCCTGAGGCTCTTCTGGATGTGGACCTACCCTGAGCAGCGCCTGCCTGAAGGGCTACCAAGGAGACCAGGGCCCAGGGGAAGCAGAGGCGAAAGTCCAGCCCCTGCTGTGCCCGACGCCCCTGGGGAAACGCCTGTCCTTCGTCCTGGCCACCAGCTGAGCCTCTATGGTGATGCCCACATTCACAGAGAGGGGCTCCGGGGCCCCCCAGCCTCACCTGGCTGGGGTTCACGGCATCCCCTGCTGCCTGGCTTCCAGGCGGCTGGGGGTAGGGCAGGGGTGCTTCCCACTGGCACACAGACCTTTCAGATCTCCCCACGGGATTAATAGAAAGCAGCCAGTTAAACATTTGTACTCAATCTGCAATGGATCCATTAGGCCATCAGGATCCAGCTGCTTGTCTCTTACTTCCAAAATGATGTAACATTGCTTTTTTAAAAACTGGTTTACTCACTTTTGTTTTCTGAATCCAGTAATTTTCTTTTCAGGTCACTCGAGCTTACGTTAGTCCACACGCCAGGTTTCCTATGAGATCAACTCAATGTCGTAAAGACAAAAAATACTTCTTCCACGCTCACATTGTATTCTTCTCCAAGAAAACAGCGTGTGAATTCTAGTCAGATCACGGATGGGAACTCTGGTATCTAATTATTTCAGTGAGGTACACTTTACAGGTAACAGTGGTAACAAGTGATGGTTTATTCCTCATCAAATGAAAGAAAACTTTTCTCCTTTTGTCATTAGGGTTTAATTTGCAAACAACAGCAATATCTGTTTATTATATGATATCCTACAGAAATCATAATATGGGTGATTTTAAATCAATATATTAAAACTACATTGCATTGCGTAGGTTTTAGGAACTATTTTGCTTCTGAAAGTGTAGTTATTTAAAAATTCAGTCCCCATCCCAGATCTATGAGCGCATGCAGTATTTTCCCCCAGTTTTCCTTCTTCGTCATGCATCACTCCTATGATGGGAACCTCTTCTAACCCCATTTAGGGTTTCTTTTCTCATGGTTGACACTATATGGTCATCAAAATCACACTCATAAAAAAACTGCTGATTAAACATCTTTCTGTACAAGAATTACATACTGACATACCTATTACTAAGGAAGCCTCCTTCCTACGACCAAAGAGAATAATCTAATTTGAACTAGAAGAACGGAACAGAATCGTTACACAATCCTTGCATTTTAAGCTACACTTAATTAGAAACACACTTTAACCACCAAAATGATAAAAATCCAAGAGATTAAAATTTGAGTGTCAATTATCATAAAATTCATCATTGTAATTCTTATTAAAACTCGGTGTTTAGATAGGTAATGATTTTATAATATGCCAATTTGCATAAGGAGCCCAGAGATGGCTTATTATTTCGAGCCTACACAATTACAATTCTAGCTCCATACATCAGAGCTCTTAGCAATGTAAAACCACGGTGCTAATTAATAAGCCATTTCCTGACTGCAGCTAGTTACGGTGGTCCTGCAGCTGACCTCTTGGAAGACGAGCCATCTCTGAAGTGCCTGTGTGTAGCTACAAACATAATGATGTGCCAGGAGGGAATCATTAAAAATAATTTACACAAGCCTTCATTTACAAGATCTTTTGATAGCACGCTTCCCCCGGAGTTTAGATCCACAGTGCAACCCCTACCATTTGGACAGCGCCACGCAGGGGAGTGAGGAGGGGACCTAAGTGGTTAATTAAGAGCCATTCGGACGCCACAAGAGCCTCCTGAAAAATCCCTCTGATGTCTGTTGTGTCAAATGTCTCTCACAGGCAGAGCCACAGGAGGCAGCAGCCATCACAGGCTAATTACTGGGGACGAGGAGCAGCTGAGAGTGGTCGTCTCCGCGAGCACCCAGGCTTAGGATTGAGCAGAGCAGCCTTTTGTGTGGCCGGATGGAGCGCGAGCCGGTGAGACGAGCTGAACAAGGCAGAGTCGCAAATAAGCCGCTTTCCAGAGAGACAACGGCCGAACGCGGGGACAACACTTGGCTCTCAACTTCCTGAATGTCCCCCTACTTTCTTAAGAAGATAGGTGCAGGGGAGGAAATCACCTTTCAGAACAGCACATTCTTCAGATTCATCCTTAAGGCAATCAAGTGGACCCAACACCAAATGATGAACAAAAGCCACTGAGAACATCAGAGGCAGAGCCTTGGTGCCGTATGCACACACACACACACACACACACACACACATGCACACACACACGGCACGGCAGAACAAAACAAAACAGAAAATAAAGCTCTGAAGCCCTTATGTCGGGTAAAATATGCACCAGCTGATGTACAAGATAATCACAGCGAATAGCTGCGCAATATTGTACAAGAGACAGGACCCCATTAGCAAAGCCAGCCAAAGGAGTGTCTTAGAAAAGAAGGTGTGCGTGAGTACTAGATCGTCTCGGTGGTGTCCGACTCTCTGTGACCTGTGGACCATAGCCTGAGAGGCTCCTCCTCCGTGGGATTCTCCAGGCAAGAATACTGGAGTGGGCTGCCATGCCCTCCTCCAGGGGATCTTCCCCACCCAGGGATCAAACCTGCATCTCATGCTTCCTGCAATGGCAGGGGGCTTCTTTGCCACCAGCACTGCCTGGAAACCCTAGAAAACAATGAGGAGCCATAAAAAAATAGAAAGTGGTTCTTAAGAAGCGTAAAGATGGAGGCAAGGGCGTCAGACTAGTTAGGATGAAGGTGCTTACACTTGGAAGCCGGCAGGAACGGTGCTGAGACCAGTAGTTAGTGTCTGGCCAGATGAGTTACACATAAATCACCAAACACCTTCATCCTTCACTTTAGCCTGTTTACCCACGTATGAACCAGAGAGTTTAAATAGAAGCATCACTCCTAAAAGATGCATCCTGAAATTGATGAACATTTTTATTCAGGGACTGTGTAGGGAGCCAAAATGTGGGTTTCGACAAAAGGCCGATCAATAACCACATAGCTCCGTGTGGACGGTGGACTTCAGGCAACATGACTCCTGGTTTCAGAAGCAACACTGCTGGGATGGGGAAACCTGGGCCTCTGGAGGCTTTTAGAGTGAGGAAATGAAAAGGATGTTGTAACAGTCTTTAAATAATGTGTGTTGACTTCTCATGCTAAACTCTGAAAGAAGGTTGTCTCGAAAACGTTGATAGCTTTCCATACGTCCTTAACTGTTGTGAGGTTTGTGCAAAGAATAGCTTGGGCATTTACCTGCAGAACTTTTATTGTGATCCCCGTCTTTTGACACTGGCTTTTGCCGTGGAGAAGCGATTCCATTTTAAAGCATCCTTTGAAGTCCAGCCAGCCGCCGCTAAGACAAAAAGAAACAAGACAGAGAGCAGCCCATAGCATGGAGCAATTAGTGCCCCAGCCTGGGGTGGGCTCCACAGGTAGACCCTTTGTTCCTCTGCGGGCCCTGAGAGGCACAATAGGTAGTGTGCATTTGATCAATTAGTTGTGTGCTCATCCTTAGAGATAACTGATAGATGGCTGCTCACCTACCTGAAGAATTTTGGGGTGTGATACCACTTGGTTCTGGTATCAATTTTGCAATAAAAAATTGGCAGGAAAAAAATGGGAACGTTGAGAGATGCTCTCAACTCTGTACCACTTGCCACCCAATACAGAGGATGCTGGGGAAAACACAGCTGAAAGAGACAGTCTTGACTCGAGATGTTGTCTGAGAGTTAAGACAGCCCACCAGCCCCTCCTGACCTCGCCTGAGTGGTTTCTAACATGGGAGAATGGAAAGGCGGTTCCCTTGGAAAGGCAGGTTCCTTAAGGCAAACACCTGATGAGTGTGGATGAGAGTAAACATCACTTTATGTGTGGAAAGCCATGCTCAGTCCAGGGAGAGACTCGCACAGAAGTGATTCATCCAGAAGCCCAACCAAAGGAACAAAGCCAAAGAACAGGACTCTATGGCAGCTCATATAAATAATTTTAATTAAGATAATTCCCCAACCAGTGGACCCCCTAAGCCATGTGTCTTCTGAGAAAAACACGTTCACAGGTTTTAAAAATTACATACTGTTTTGCTTCCGAGAGCAAATAAAATATTTAACACATTAAAGCTTCTGTCACAATCCTAGACATCAAGGCTTCAGGCTTGTACTCAGAACCTGCACTTGCTGGTCATCCGATCGACAGAGTCCAGTGACGCTCACAGGTCTCACTGAATTCACCCAAATGCCTTGATATTCTTGACAAGGATTTGTAGGCCCACACTGCAGTGTATTTTTCTCACATTGAGAAGTGAATTATTGTATATAAATATGAGGGGTTCCCAGGTGGCGCTAATGGTAAAAAATCCACCTTCCAATGTCGGAGATGTAAGAGATGCAAGATTGATCCCTGAGTCGAGAAGATTCCCTGGAGGAGGGCATGGCAACCCAGGGCAGTACTGCCCGGAGAATCCCACGGACAGAGGAGCCCAGTGGGCTCCAGACCACGGGGTCGCAGCGAGTCGGACTCGACTGAGGCAGCTAAACACGCGTGCGTGTGAGCGTGAAGCCAGCCGAGGCAATTTTGAGAAAACTCCGGGGCTGCGGCTCTTCACTGGTGGGCGGTTTCACGGATCGGGCTGGAAGAGCTCAGTTCGACACTTACGTGTATGTTTTGAGCAGTTGTGGGCCATGAAGTCTGCTTTTATGCCATGAAAACAAGAGACGACGACCCCAGCAGTGTTTGTTCAGGGGTTGATTTAAGGCGCCCAGCAGGGAAATCCAGTCTGGATGTGCCGGGAGGTGCAGAACTGGGCACCTCCCCTGGGGCCAGGGTGAGGCCAGCCTGGAGAAGGACACTCTCTGAGACAAACTTTTCTGGTTAAAAGGCACAAAACCCTCCCCTCGGCCCCCACCTTCCCCTCTCCCCCCACTCCCCGCACCAGC
>SJYC01094634.1:0-19894 GCA_006408675.1 Madoqua kirkii
CAGGCTCTCTCTCCCCCGAAAAAGTGTTTCAGCTCTTTTACTGGCATTTCCAGACAAGTCCATACTGAACTGTAGTTTTTTTTCAAAAGCTGAGGTTTTGGGTTTAAAAAAAAAAAGGCTTTTCCTTTCTGACATCCATGCCCAGGCCCTCCCCAGGGTGGTCCTCTCCAGCGGCAGCGAAGGAGCAGGGCCCCTGTGCCCTGGACCAGGAGCTCTGGGCAGGCGACCTCTGCCTCCCAGGGAGCCGGGACCACCTGAACAGCACCTAAGACCAGGGATCCGCCGTCCCCCAAGGGGTGCAGACAGACTTCAAGACGTTGTGATTAAGTGGGAGCTGCCGAGATTACAGGGCGATATTAACCGTCATTAAGCGATTTCTGTGTGAAGGAGGCGAGCGGGCCTTCCCACGTCGGCCTGAAAGGGCTTCAGACCCGTGCGTCCACAGACCCTGGGATAAACACCAGTCCTTACTGGGTGTTCGTCTGATAGACGGGCTGCATGTATCACCTTTAGGAAGACATCGACGTGGATGTGGCTATACGCGGGGTTCTCAGGGACGAGCGGCGGCCTGTCCGGCAAAACCGCCTGGCTCGCCGAGAGGTAGGGAGGAGGTGCCCCATGGCCCGAAATCCCAGAAATTAGCTCATTTTCCTGAAACAATAAACAGAGGCTCCTGGGCTCCAAACTCCTGTTCACCAGCAGGGGAGGGGAGCGTTTGATCCGTTGTCCCTTAGGCCCGACTCCACCTGGCAGAGGTACAGGAGGCACCACCCCCTCCCCGGGCAGGCTCAGCAGAGGGCACCGTGCCTGGTCCGCAGGGAGGGCCACTGGGGGGCCCCTCTGCCCCCTCCGGCACTGCCCTGCCGAATGTGACCTCTGACCTCACCTGGGGCTTGGGTGAGGGTGCCTTCCCTGGCCAGCAGCCTCAGGGAGCACACAGCACCCAGCTGGCCGTTGAATGCATCCCGGACACCCTGGGATGCCTGTCTGGGGCCGAGGACACACGCTTATCCCTGCCCTGACATCCAGCGTCCTCCAAAACGATTTGATTCCACTTTGAGAGAAATGACGGTTTATTTGCAGGACCGCATGCCTTGCCACGATTGTTTGGGGATGTAGACGGCTAGCTTCACGACTGGCACTAGGCGCCCTGACACTCTTCACAGCCACGAGGTCTCCTAAGTGAGGTCTTAGGACAAGGCACGGTCCCCATCCTCGCACGGAGTCGTTAACCCAGCCCCTAGTGCCGGGGACTCACTAAGCCCACGTCCCGAAACCCTTGCTTTTGTGAGGAACGCGGCCAAAGAGGAGCCGGCTTCACTGGGCCACCGGGAGAAGCCATTTTCACTTTATTTCCACTTTCTCATTAGTATTCAACCTGTGCCCTCCCAACGAGATGAAAATGAGAGTTTCCATGTTGAATGCTGTGTTCCCATGCTTGCCACGCCTCAGGAGCTTCGGTGAAAAAACAGCTGTGTCAATGGGCCTCCAGGAAGGGCTACCTTCGGGGCACAGGGTTTGTTGACAAAGGTCCTCTTGCGGCCCGTCCCTGGAGACGGGAGGAGAGGCGGCCGGGCCCCGAGAGGGCCCCTGGCAGCCCCACTGCTTCCCCAGGAAAGCCCAGAACAGCTGGGGCACAGTCACCGGTCACAGCCCCAGACTCGCTCCTCCTGCGATTTTCAGTGAAAATTGATGAAGTATATTTTCAGTCCCTTAAGAGCCCCGCTTTCACTGAAGAAAAGCTCTAACCCAGAAGCACCAACATTTCCCTGTGAATCCATGACTGATTCTGGAAAAGGCACCCTTCCTCCCTGGCCCTGCTGCTGCTGCTAAGTTGCTTCAGTCGTGTCCGACTCTGTGCAGCCCCACAGACGGCAGCCCACCAAGCTCCTCCATCCTTGGGATTCTCCAGGCAAGAATACTGGAGTGGGTTGCCATTTCCTTCTCCCCTTGGCCTCTGAGTCCCCATAAACAGACACGCTTGCTTTGAGCTTGCTTTGACATCTGTGTAAAGAGGCACACAACCCCCTTCCAGCACCTGCCCGCCGTAGTGGGAAAGCTATCATTCTTGGAATTGTGTGAGTAAACCAAACCAACTTTAAAACCAAAGTCAACTCAGACAAGACTTGAGATTTTGTGGTTTCATTTTCCAGACAAGAGCTCCCATGGGAGGCCGAGAGGGAGCTGGACTCAGGGACGGTGGTCTGGAAGCACAAGGTTAAGTGCGGGCAGGTGGTGGGGGTGCTTTTCTCCCTAATGAGCAGGAAGCATGCTCTCAGGAGCCAGCTTCTTGCCCGGAGGCCCCAGCCATGCTCAAGCCAGCCTCACGCACAGCTTCCCGTTCGCTCCCGGCTTGAGAAAACCGGAAAGGTCACCTCCAATTATCTCAAGCCTGTTTCGAGCATCCCGTCCGTCAGTAAGACAGCCGTGCAGACAGCTCTCTGTCCGCGCTCTGGTGGGGACGGGCCAGGCCTCCCCTCCTCAGCCCCGGGCCCCTCCTGTCTGTCCTGAGCTACCTCGGCCGCTGCACCAGCAAGAAAAGTCAGAAGGGACACGTGGGACAGCCGTGTCGTGACTGTTTTGCTAAAGACGAGTCTTCCTTCGTTGTAAGTTACAAAAGCATCGCCAGGGTCCTCATGAGGCCCGACAACACCCTGCGTGCCTGTATTCACGGGAGAGGCACCTTCTCTTCATCCAGTTGCTGAGTGAAGAGTTACTGACTGGGGTCGAGAGCGGGTTAGGAAATTAATACAAAGATAATGTTCTAAACTGTTCTCAGTCACAGCACCACATGCAAAAATATGCTAGATGTTTCACTTGTGATAAGTATTTTAAGAAATGAAACTTTCCATTCTTCATGAAGATAAAGGGCATTTCCTCATCTCAGGCAGAGACGCAAAGCTAACCCGGCCCCGAGGGGATGATTGCAAAGGCAGGTGAGTTTATTTAGGCATGTGACGAGCTTCTGTGCTCAGATGCACCTGACTCTGCAACCCCACGGACTGCAGCCCACCGGGCTCCTCTCTCCATGGAACTTCCCACGGAAAGAGGCAAGAATACTGGAGTGGATTGCCATTTCCTCTTTCATGGGATCTTCCTGACCCAGGAATTGAACCCACATCTCTTGTGTCTCCTCTATTACAGGGGATTCTTTACTGCTTGAGTCATGAGGGAAGCCCTTGATTTAGTCAAAAAGTGCAAATATTTCCTGAGAATGCTGGTCTACCCAACGACTTCACATGGCGTGCACAAAATATCTGTGCTTTCTATTTCCTGACAATTAAAAAGTCACTGTGTTAAAAAAAAAAATAGAAGACTGTAAATCGCTTTTTTGCATTTATATAACAGCTGTCTATGGAGAAGATACCAAAAGGCCATGCCGCTGTGTTGAATGTTAGCTGAGACACAGACTTGGATAAGCTGTGTTTTCTCCCCATCAGAACATAAAATCATATGACACACACACACACACACACACACGCTTATGGAAACATGTATGTAGATCATATGAGTCTATATGTGTAAGCAACAGCAGAGGTTATTTCTGAGTTTGGAATTATGGGTGATTTTCATTTTTTTGTTTTCCCTTTCCTGTCTTGTTACTTTCCACAAAGAATAGTTAATCAGTTATTTGAAGTGAAAGACTTTATACTGTAATTGTTCACCAGCACTAGGAACCATTAATAAACACTACCCAGTAGTTACAATAGATGCCGTCATGACCCAGCCCAGCACGGAATGGACCTACACATGGAACGAGGCAGATAATTATCCTGGAAACACACATAAACTGCACTGACGTACTTAACCCAGGACACCTCGTTCTTCCAATGCCAGCCTGATAACTGAATTGCAGTATAGTCCTGAAAAATATTAGGATAAATTGAAATCAGTTATAGCCATCAAGGGATGAGCAGGATATGGGGAGGGCACATTTTAAGAGGAGAGGAAAGAGAAAAACAGCACAGTAAATAGTGCCGGAGGCACGCGCTTCTGTGCCAGTGAGAGTGCGAGGCTGGAGACGCAGGCAAAGCGGGGCAGGGTGACCCGGGGCCGTCGGGGTGCTGCCCAGAGACGGCGGCGCGGGCACAGTGCCCACGGGAAAGTGGTACCAGACAGCAGGATCCTGGAGACTGGGCCTGGGTACCAGCCAGGGGGCTCGGAGGAGGGTGACCTTGTGGAGGTCACCAAGCTAGTGAGGGCCATCACACACGCAGGCAATTTCTTCTTAAAACCATATTCTTCCTCCATTATCTCTGAGCCTCTTGATGACTTTTTACTTTCCAATTTAACTTTCAAATGTTCCTTAAGAATTAAGTTTTTAATTTTCAAATTTTCCTTAAGTATTAAGTCCTTACAAAAAACAAGGCTCACCAACTTCAGAACAAAATAACTGAAATCCCAAAACCAAATTAAAATGATCAGTCATCAAAAGTGATCTGAATAAGTTGATTCTCCTTTGTTACATTTAAGAATATTCTTAATGCACATGAGCTTCATACACTTATGGTTAAATATGTTCCTCATTTTCTTTCTTACATTTCAGTGTATTCTCTCTTTTCTCTTTTTATCCCTCGATCTACTTGGATTCTGGAGGAAGAAAAAATAAACTGTTGAAGTGAAAGACCTTATATTTCAATTGTTCACCAACACCAGGGACTACTAATAAAGTTTGTCTAGCACTTACACTCAAACACATCACAACCCAGCCCAACACAGAATGGCCCTACACTTAGAACAAGGCAAATTAGCCCTCTTCCAATGCCAGCCTGATGACTGAATTTCATATAATCCTACAAGCAAGTTGGGATAAACTGAAGTCGATTGCATCAGTCAAAGGGTGAGCCGCACATGGGGGGAAAAAGTGCATTTTAAAAAGAAAGGAAATGAAAATCAGAACTACCGTGGTATCAAAGGCTTTCAAACATTGAGTTTGGCTAAACAGTAAAAATACTCATCTTTAAAAATTTAAGTTCTAAGAAAGTACACCTTAATTTTAAGCAGGTATACATGCTGACATTCACGGACAGCTTGACGTAGGCCCCTCTGTAAGACAGCTTACAGAGAGCGAAAATTATGGTCTCAAAGTAGAAATTCAAGGTACCTTTGAGATATCTGTAAAAATCTCCCCGCGGACCTGCCCTGCGGGGCCAAACTGTCAGGAAAATTCCAAAGGACAAGCTCCCTCCGTTCGGTTGCCCCTGGTGGCTTTTCTCTGCCCCGCCACTTACGTTACCTTCAATCCAGTCAAAAGGTTTCTAATCCTTTTACTTCTAGATGTTCTTAGAGGAAAATCACATATTCATACAAGCTTTATATAGCTTTAACACTCAATGCATAATGCATGTTGAAATGAATAAGTTGCAATTCTACAAAAGAATAACCTAAAAGACGTACGGGATATTTAAATATTATTGTTTAATCACAAAGTAAGGTGTATTCGATGCTGTAATCTCATTTAAATCATATAATGAATGCAATAATGAAAATTAAAATCCAAGTCTGCACGACTGTGCATGTGATTTTAATCCGCATGTGGTTTTATATAGTATTTCCTAGGAATCTATTCTTTCATTTGGTGAAACTTGTTTGAGGGCTCAAAACTAAGTATTTGGTTTCATGATGTCAGATGTTTTCTTGTTAGAAGAGGACTTATCACCGCTCCCCATTCTCACAGACTATATAAATAGGAATAATTTTTAAAGGACAGAGATCGTGCTAATAAGTTATGCTACATTTCTCCTTTTACATAAAAAAACTGATTCTTGGAGTCAGGCCGAGAATAACAAAGAGTAACTAAAAATAATTCTGGCAAATAAAGCAACGGATTCAGACCAAAGTAACAAGGAAATAAACTCCTGGCAGTTCGCGCTGAGATCGGTGCCTCGCCCCGCACATTTGGTTTCGTGTCACCACTATTTTAGCCCCATTCCTGCTGGAAAACCAGGAATTACAAGTCTGAGCATTAAAAACCAACAGCAGTAAGCTTTCGGGGACATGAGTGACCAGCCCATCCACACCTCTCTAGAAGTGGAGACATTCAAGGCCGTATCATCATCTCTTAATTGTAAACCATTAACTGAACACCTATTATGTTCAGATCATTTTAATAGACATTACGGAGGATTGAGGCCACTCCTTTTTCACGAGCATAAAATAAGCTGCTTGTGTCAAAGAGGGAACTCGAATCGTGTGGTCAACAACCGAGCTACACAGCCTTCGGGATTTTTCAGGCACAGAGGAAGACGGGTTCATAAGTCTACGGTCTGACAACTTTGAGAAATAAAATGATGGAGTCTTTCTCTTTTACTGTTTTTATTTTTCTTCTCTTTTAGGTACACACAGCATCCACCCATTCAGAATACAATTTCTCTCTCTTCTGCAGCTTCAGAGAAAAAATAATTTCCTTTCCTCAAGCAGACTGGACTTTCCAGTCCCAGAGGGGAACTGGAGTCGTTCTGAATGATGCTCCCAGATGGAGAGGGGTGTCCACCCTTTATCCACATCCTCTACGTGTCTACGCAGAGCCCCACACAGTGGGTGCTGGCAAAGATGCCAGCCAAGGGCACAAGGTTCAGGGAGGCGCCCTCTCCCTCCTCTCATTCTTGCGGTGGTTACTGCAACATCAAGGCCATTTTGGAGGAAAAAAAAAAAAAAAAAGAGCACACTCTTCAGAGCGAACGGTGGTGCAGGCGTGTAAGATTTCCAGTGTCAGCTACACACCAGGCTGATGCTTCTAGTGAGGTTAAGCCTGGGTTTTGTTCATTCATCTTCCGTTTTAAGAACCTCGGGGGCTAGGGGTGTGGGAGGTGGGCCCTGGGTAACTTGGCTGAAGGACAGGGAGTAAATAACAAAGGCTCTGATCGCTTCCTCCCATCCCAGCCCAGTGCAAAGGACAGGAAAGAGACCGCACAGACTCAGATCAATTCTGTGAGCTGGAGAAGAGGGAAGAAAATAAAAGTTTGACAGGAATTTATAAATACAGCCTTGGTTAAGTAGATCATCACTCATAATACCATTAAATCTATTTCAATAAACAAAGACATGCTTTCCTTATTCCAGGAATTCTTGGTGAAAGGAAAACATTATGTGAAAAATAAAGTGTTATTGCAAACACAGTTAAAATCTGGAGTGAGGTTTTGAATAAACAAATTAAATTGCAATGGAATATAGTGTGCCTTCGAGCCATTTCTTGACAAAACAGTCATCTTATTTACACGCTTCACAATACCCCACCATGGATGTCGAAGGGAAAAAAAAATAAGGAGAAAAATAATTAGCATATTAATCTTTTTTATGCCGCCATCTTTCAGATCCAGAAGACCATGGTGTAATTTAAATCTAAACGCTTTCCTGGCATTAGAATTCATTTTGGATGGGTCAATTGTTCCATAATAAAGGGATAGAAGGTGTACTTCATGCAAGAGATTTATGTTTGCCATTTGTTCATATTCATGTGCTACTGAATACCTCAATTCAAATGGTGACGGCTGCTGCTATCAGCGGAGCGCCAGCCACACAGATCACTAACCGGCAGCAATGAATTTCATTTGCAGGACAAAAAATACGGCGAAATTAACTCCAACAGTTTATTGATTTTTGCTTAACAGAAGCCGGTATAACAGCTCTATTGCCCTCATAATGATTAGTGACAAAAGTTTAATTAGCAATTATGAAGCCAATAATAGAGCTGTCTGGCCCGCGCAGCGCCCGTCCGCGCAGGACTTATCTCCCTCCTGCACATCAGAGCAGCTGGAATGTGCTTGAGGAGATTAATGCGGGAGAACACAGACGCCTACTTTAATTCTGCTTCGCGATGCCGTTTGAATGGAGACGGGAACACAAGCTCCCCTTTATCAAATTACAAGTCCGCTTTTCATGAATATGTAGTCTAAAAAAAAAAATCGAGTTGTGGCTTCAAGGTGTAATTATAAAGACATACAACAAAAATGACACACAATTCTGTCTTAGTAATCCCTGCTATGAAATATGCATGATAATGTATTACTGAATAAAGACTTAACAACGTTCTAAGAGGCTTTGCCATTGTTCCGTTATCCAAACAATTGGCAGCCTTTCCCAAATGTTACGGGAGATACCGTCTGACCTTACATCTTGGTTTTTTTTTCCCTCCCTCTTAAACGTATTGTTTCAAGCTTACGGCCTGGTGATTCGTCCAGAATGCCATGAAACGCGTCTTATCTGTTTGTAAGAGTGCCCAGTTTATTATGTAGGCTTAAATATGTTAATGGAAAAATGTGAGCTCCGTGCGCATTCATCATCTTGTGAAATATACGCTCTGTCCCGGGCACCTGGAGGCCCGGACGCATCTCTGTCCGGAGACTCGCGCCTGCACCCCCTGCAAGAATCTTGCTTCATGCACATTCAGAATACCTTCACTCCAGAGAAGGAATCCTGGGTTTTCCTCCCCTGCCTCTGAAGCACCAAAGATTCTTGACCGATTCTCTCTCCTTTTTTTCTCTTTCTCCAGAAAATGAAAAGGTCTCCCTGAAGAAAGGAGTCACCTATCTTCACTCCCCCTTGCAGAGACTCACTTTAGAGGTGGAAGTAAAACCAACACACATGTATACAGGTAAATACAGGGGCTGCAAATTCCATTTTCAGACTTTACGCGTGACAACCTGCATTGCAACAGTGCATTTAAGAAAAAGGGAAGACAAATTCACCGGGGGTTTTTGCCACTAATAAAATGTGCCTTGTCCCAACGAGGGCGAGTGATTTGATCAAACCCTCCCCCTCAAAAAAAAAAAAAAATTCGTCTTTTTGGGAACTGCTGGCAACAGTTGCTTCCGCATACGGGCAGCCACTGGAGAAAAAGTCAGCAAAACGTTTCCGGGCCCCTCTCCCACTGCCCAGCAGCTGTCCGAGTGAACGGCCTTGGTCCCCAGGACAAGCCAGGGCTGGCCCGGGGGAGCTGGTGTGGTGGGGACCCCCCCACCCCTCACCCCTGAGCTCAAGGAAGAGGCACACACAGGAGCAACCCCCGCCCCCGCCAGCACGCAGCAGGGATGAAGGTGCAGAGATTCCTGGTGTGTGTGGGGGGGTCTCCATCTCCAGGGTCTTCTCTTCCTCCAGGAAGAGCGAGTGCCTTTTATCTGCAGCGGTCATCAAAGTTGGGGGTGGGGGTGACAGACAGCGCAAGTCTGTAAGCCCATCCGGGATGGATGGGGACCGGAGCCCCTGGTGGCAGCTGGAGAAGGGCATCAGACAGGCTCCCCTTGCCCCTCGGCCCCGACCAGCGAAGTCAGAGCGGTTTCAACCTCTCGGAAGATAATGGGTTTTGGAAGCTGCTCTGAGTCAGTGGGGAGCTCCCTGCCGCCCTCAGAGACGGTGTCTGGTTTGCGCCAGCCAGTCCAAAGGCCCAGGGCAGACTCACCTCTCCATTTTCCACCACCTCCCAGTGTTTAACCAGGCTTTCCCTTCCCGTTCCCACTGTGGCCAAGAAGGCGATTTTTTAGGCTGTTTCTATCGCTCACTCCATCCCCACCCTCCCAGACAGGAACATCCGAAGACTTAACTGAAAAAGAAGACTTTAAACAAACAAACAAACAAACAAAAAAACAAAACCTGTCCCCTTGACATTCATTAAAGATGGTCCCACCTGAAAAAAAAAAAAAAAAAAACTGAAAGAAAAGCCCAGGATATTAGAAAGAAAATGTTATTTTTCTGTGTGGTTAATTGCTAGAAATTTCAAAATCAGTCCCACAACGGCTGAGCCTTTGAAAGCCTAGCAGAGCCTTTCCTTTAAAGGGGAGGGATTGGAAGTATCCTCCCGCTGCCCACATGAAGGCCTCCCCCAGGACAGCTAGCAGTAGTCCCTCACACGGGTGAATTTTAGGACAAAAAGATTAAATTAGAATAAGCTCAAGACAGTTAGCAGTAGTCCCTCACATGGGTGAATTTTAGGACAAAGATTAAATTAGAATAAGCTCAGGACAGTTAGCAATAGTCCCTTACATGGGTGAATTTTAGGGACAAAGATTAAATTAGAATAAGCTCAGGACAATTAGCAATAGTCCCTTACATGGGTGAATTTTAGGGACAAAGATTAAATTAGAATAAGCTTTGAAATCCTGCCTACTCAAAATAACTGTGGCTGCATTTTCATCTTTGTCAAAAATCAGAACATCAAGAATGAACGGTCCTTCCGTGTCTAACTTTTGCCCAGTTTCCGATGGCTGGCTCTGTTCATTTGTTGGATTTGGAGAGATGAAATAATGTGTCTGCTTTCCTGAAGCCTGATCTGCAGCACGGTAGATCAACTGTCCCTGCTTTCTGAAGCTCCTGTGGGCTGGGGCGGCCTTGTGTTAAGCACAGTGGACTTACACGGTGCTGCACACACATCTCCACAGCCCCCTGTCCCGCCCCCCACCCCAGAATCAATGTTTACCATCTGATAATTAGCTCAGCCCTACCTGTGACAAGTTGTGAACTGTTCAACCACAGAATGCCATCTTAATTCTTCTTTCCTGAGAGTCCTAATGATAATTCATTTATTCTGGAGACCAAAATGATGTCAGTAATTAAGTCAAGGAAGCTCTCACATGAGCATGCTATTTTGACAACAATACAGAAAAGGATGGGTGCCTGTGATGTGGAGTTTGCTGGGGGCATTTTAGGAGCAGACGCGGGAGTCCTGCGCACGCCAGGGAGGCAACCAGGCCCTTCATGAAGTGCCATCGAACACACACACCAGTCAGGGATCAGGAGCACAATTAAAAACCCAGGCGCACCCATTTCAGAATGAGGTCGCCTGTCATGTGATGAAATTGTCCTTTCTTCGCGATGCATCTGTTTCTCCCTGATTTAGCTGGAAATGGCGTGAAGGCCTTCTGCCCCACTGCTGGAATCAACAAAGAGCTCTTTCTGGCATCGTGGGTGTGGGCGAGACATCTATCTCGCGAACTTGTTCTGTGCCTGCCTGGTTTTGTCCCCCCTGCCTCTTTTTACACATATTTTTTGTTTGTTTGTTTGAGGTTTAGGGTTGCCAAGTGATGATTAATGGCAATTTGCCCTGATTAGCAAAGGTTCTAAAAGCAGAGTGACAGGTTTAATTTTACATATTCCATCCATCACTGTGCCAGATGAAATGCAAAACCCATTCACCTTTGCATATTCACTGAATTTTGCGCCGTGTGGTTCGGATGGTAAGATGAGCTTTAAATCTGCAAATTAAATATTAGATGCCCCCTCTAGTAATACATTAAGCGTGATTGGCTTAGGGGGTGCCGACAAGGATGTCACAGAAGTGATATCAACCCCATATGCCTGCTCTGAGGTTTGCTTGCCCATGTCTTATTGTGGAGACTCGCGGTGCAAAATACAACTGTTTGCTAATAGGACTCTCATCCCGTTCTGGGGCCTGACTCCCGTTTTCCGTAACTCACCGTGATTACTTTTTAGCAGCGCTCACTTCCCAGCTGATCCTCCTCTAGTTAGGCAGCATTAATGACACTTCAGTCATCCCGGCTTTCAAGCCGAGTCCTTCCACGGCGAACAGAGAGTTGACATTTCCTGACATTTTCCCAACTAATTACAGGACAAATAATTAAGCATGTTCTCGTATGTAACAAATGAAGGCAAAAGCGTGTGTCAGGATGCGTGATTGATGACACTCCGGGAGACTTTATCTGATGGGTCCTGCCATGCGGTGGTGGGGAAGCAAATTTATTAGAATGAACAATGCAAATTCTGAGTCATCTTACCCAGTTACGCGCCAAAGCTATATCCATGTCAAGGTGAATGTGACAATGAAAGCAAAATATTTGCATTTTGTGGAGCAGGTTGAAGGGGAAATCAGAGCAGGGAGCTGACAGGTCTAATTATTTGGGCTCATACAGGCTGGGACAGCTGTTTCTGGTGTCCTGAACAAGGCTGTCACACAGGTAACTAAATAGGTCTGCATATAAGTCCGTATCCAACACTGCTGAGATGTCTACCACTAATGACCAACGCTAATGTTACTGCCATCCCAGAAAAACAGAAAATGTGTCACCGTGCACCCTCTGTATGGCAGTCAACATTTCGCGACATAATTACTTGTTAGTGAATAATTCCTATCTGTCAGTATCTATGCCGGTGTCATTTTTAGACCATTACAAAATTATGCCATCACTATAGCAACTGCAAGCACAGTTAAAAGGCGAAAGAGTTCAGATACCCGGGAAAAGTGCCTAGTGAGGCAGGAGATAATAATGTAAAACCTGAGCCCTCACGTTCCTGCCCACCACCCTAATTTTCTTTATCCGGATTACGTATTTGATCAATGGTGATGAAACAATAATTCCAGGTTTCCCATTTTAATCTGCAATTTGCATTCTCAGTAATTAAAGCCGCAGTCTGCCAGAGCAACTCTCTGAAAGGACGGATCTCCCCGAACTGGAGTCGATTAATTGGGCGCTCAAGGTGCCGGGGGACCCGTGTCCCAGGCGGAGCCGTGTGCACGCGGGCACACGCGAGGGAGTATCACACCCTTCCTTCTGGTCGGCAAGGGGTTTCCACTGAGCCTGCATCTGGCCGTCTCCCTGCTTCCTTCTGCTTTTCTTTGTGCTGGCTCCTGAGCTCCTCCGCGGCCATACTGGGCTTTCAGCTTCCTCCCCACTTAGCAATTCAAGATGCCATCACGGTTAATGCAACAACTCCTGGCTTTATTCAAATCAAGACCCTCCAGGATTCAGATACTGTCTGAGAACAGTCAGCCGCCTTTTGGACCCTAAATGCCCCTGGAGAAAGACATTTTGAAACACACACACACACACACACACACATACACGAGCTATTATGTAACCAACAACAAAAAATATGAAATAATTTTCTAAAACCCTTGGAATTTTAAAGAGGAAATTGTAAAATCTGAATCTGTGGCCACTGATTTTCTAAACAGTTTAATGAATGAAGATGTTGCCAGGCTGAGAGTGAGTAAGTCCGCTAAGCTCCCCACACAAATTCATCATGTTTGTCTGGAAAACAAGGTCACTTCTCTTAAGTGCGAATCTCTCACTGGTAAACTTGGAATGACGCATGGCAGACATACAGCTCAAAATGACATCGCTGGGCCCCCATGATTCAGTGAGAGGCTTAAAGAAGCGGGAAGTCAACAGGCAGAAAGAGACAAATCAAGTAAGAGTTCTTCAGACAGCCTGCTCTTTGGCTAACAGACAGCCTCAGCTCTCCTAGGCTGTGGGCTTACTCTGAATGTCCCGTAATGCAGTCGGGCGGCAGGGCCAGGAGGTGTTTACGTGCATGCCATCGGGTGGAGTGTTAATGACACAGAAGAGAGAGACGGACAGCAGAGGGTAAGGACCGTGCTACTGAAGAGCCAAAGGCGACTCTCGGGGCCGGGGAAGAAGGAGGCAGACCAGGTGGTGGATACGCGCGAGGCTGAGCCGTCAGGACAGAAGGCGCACAGCGCGCGTGCTCCGGCCCCGCGTGGTTCCTTCTCAGCTCTCTGAGATCCTCTCTGCAGGACGCCACGCGCCTGGCCTCCTCTGACATGTCGGGCAGGCCAGCAGCACTCAGGGCGCGTCTGTTAACCAGGGGGCAGCCTGATGTTCGGGGTCGTCTGTCCTAAGGGGAGAGGGGAGAGGTTTGATCAGGCTCTACTTAGCAAGGTGAAGCCAGCAGTGAATCGCGAACAGGCAGAAATCAATAATTTCCCCGGAAGGGTCTCTGCAAGCACTCCCTCCCGACAGAGCCATCGACAGCGCTCAGCACAAAGGCAACAAAGAGCCACAGGCCTGTTTCTGCAAGAGCACCCGGTTCCGCATCTCCTGCGGACAGGTCGGAGCACCGCAGAGCAGCATCCTGCCTCCCTGACCCCAGGTTATGCAGCCCTGGGCCCAGAGCGTGGGCTTCAACGTGTCCAAAATTTACTTTCCTTAGATCCCACGCACATGAGCAATCCCAAACCCATCCATCTTAAGCAAAGACACCGCCTGTCATTTGTGGAAGAGTTGTTGGGGATGGACATCAAGACGGTGGGCATAGCTGTCTACTCTGTGATTACGCAGCGGGTGTTCGGCCATGCAAATAAAGCCGTATCTTGATAGAGACTGTATACAAATCTGATACAAGCCACCAGTGAGATACTTTCTGTCTAATGATCCCAGGCAGTCTAATTAATGTATTCTGCTACACCACATTTTAAGAGGTGACCATTGTGTAATACACTTTGAAATATGCACAAGCTAATGGGATAAGATACAAAAATTATTATGCTGACAGTAAATCATATTACATTCCTAATAAGCATTAACTAGATAACTAGGTCAAAGCAGTATTATCTTAATTGATTTTTCAAAAGAAACCTGACAGAAAAATGTCAATGCTCGAATATTTCTTCATGCATCATTAAAACAAGATTGGCTTTTAACAAAAGAAGAACCCTTCACAGAATTGATTCTTGCTTCGGGCTGCCTGCAAGTGAGTGTATTACATAAAAATCTATACAGGATATTAAAACAACACCGCTCTGCAAGACAGTTACAATTAAAAGCTGACACCCCCCGACGTGTCGGCCACAGCGGGCTTGCCCCCGAATATGGGAAAGATTCCCTGGCCCGCGTGGCCGATGCAGGAGAAACAGACAAACCCGCTCCTGGAGGAAAGAGGCTGGTTCGAGGGATTTCTGATTAAATCAGGACAGCCATCACTTGTCTGCTTCACAACTGCATAGTTATTCAACAGTCACACAGACGTCTCGGGGAACCCCGTCTGCTTTACCCAGGGTCTCTCGCTGGGGCAGGCACCTGCGATTCCCCACCCACACGTGCCACCTGTTACGGAGTGCCAAGCAGGGGCTGGATGGCGAGTGCTGCCTTGGACAGAGGAAACGTGCCTCCCATGTCTGGGAGGCCAGGTCGCCCGTGGACTTTGTGACTCGCGGGGTTTGCTGTGGGAGGTGGTGGCTCTTCCGCGTCTCTGGCAGTAAGCAGGGGGCTTGCCACCCTACGCACCCACCCTCCTCACATCCCCAGTCCTTCCTGCCTCCTTCCTCACTCCCAGGCCCTGTGGGAAGAGCCTGGGGGTGAGCCCAGCCCAGGACTTGGGTTCGAGTAATCTGAGCTGAGATCTCACTTTGGACAAGCTGCTTTGCCTCCGAAGAAACTGTTTCCATGCCTTTAAAAGGAGGAAAGTGGGGCTTAGCTTTAAGGATTGCTGAGGAGGGGTAGGGGTTATGTACAGAGAGTGTGGGCCACGTGTTCGGATCAGTACGTGAGCCTTCCTGCCTCTTCACAGTGTGGTCCAGTGACTGCATGGATGGGGCACCACTGCCCAGCTTCACAGTGCAAAACCTCCCAGTTCACCTCCAGACTCAGCTCCACTTTTCCCCCCCCACACCGTGTTCCTCCCAAAGCCTAGCTGCCCATGCGCCCCCAACGGCCCCCAAGCCCAGGGTCTCCTTCTTGTCCACGCACCGTCCTGTCGCCGTTCTGATTTGATCCTCACTCTGTGTCAGGAGAGACTGTCCCCTAACTTCCCAATCCCCAGGTAGGATTCAGTACTGATCACTTAATAGTGATCACTCTTTGCCTCAAGGAAGGAATTCGGGTCTTGTACAAACATCTGCTCATCCTCAAGAGTCTGCCCCTAACAGCCAAGACTCAGTGGTCTGGCAAGTTCAAGCACAGGGAAACGTTGGCTTTTATTTCTTAAGGACTTCCAGGTTTTATTTCTAAGGGACTTCCAAGGTTCTTAAACGAAACTGTATTTTAAAAGCATGAAACCTTTTACAAAGCTCTGTCAAGTTTAAATTTGCCTCAAGTAAAATGCAGCAGAGAAAAGTCAAGTATATTTGTACTAAAAATCAAGCGGGGTTTTAACTTTTTTTATTTTTAAATTAATACATAGAAATGTTGGCAGGTTCTTTATTCCTCAAAGCATATTTGTTGAATAGGGCTCGCATATCTTTACTTGTTTTGGGTTTTATTCAATTAATTTTTGAGTTAGACTTTAAGGAACTTGTATGGGGAGGGAGGTGGGAGGGGGGTTCAGGATGGGGAACACATGTACACTCGTGGCGCATTCATGCTGATGTATGGCAAAACCAATACAGTATTGTAAAGTGAAAAAAAATAAATAAATAAAATAAAAATTTTAAAAGTACTTGGACTTTAAAAAGGAAAAGGCCAGTTAGAGAAAGTCTATAGCTTGATGACTTCTGTTTGAAGCGTGTATATTTCTAATGCATATATTATGACACATATTTATCATATAGTAGATGTATCTGTGGTGTGTGGGATACATTATCCTCAATTTATCACCCACATGAAGTTTCTTTTCCAGTAATATAGTTTTCTAGTTTAATTTTGATGTAATGGAATATCTTCCACATTTGTGACCCCCTTTCTCAGAAAGGTACCAATACGTATTGTAAAGTGAAAAAAAATAAATAAATAAAATAAAAATTTTAAAAGTACTTGGACTTTAAAAAGGAAAAGGCCAGTTAGAGAAAGTCTATAGCTTGATGACTTCTGTTTGAAGCGTGTATATTTCTAATGCATATATTATGACACATATTTATCATATAGTAGATGTATCTGTGGTGTGTGGGATACATTATCCTCAATTTATCACCCACATGAAGTTTCTTTTCCAGTAATATAGTTTTCTAGTTTAATTTTGATGTAATGGAATATCTTCCACATTTGTGACCCCCTTTCTCAGAAAGGTTCAAGAGGCCACGCACAGCCACAGTTGGCCTGAGTGACTCTGCTGTCCCAAGTGGTTAATTCAATATTATAAGACAAACGAGACCTCTTTTCACTAAGAAACTGAGTAGTGTTATTTCTTCATATCTAATAAAATATATGGATAAATTATATTAACTTGTACACACTTTCATTCTAGGATGATTTTTTCTCTAATTTTAACGAAAATTTTCTTCTAACTTTTCTAATTTTCATAAAGGGGATTAACGCATGGACATGTGCTGAATAGCCCTAAAAAGTAATCACTGTCACCCGAGGCTAACTGCTACTGTGTTTAAACACACTCATAATCTAAAGGTTTCAGCATAAAGCAAATTGGACCTATTACTTGATAGCTGATGAGTATTCTGTTTCTCTCTTACAAGATGACAACAAACATGGGAATTACTATTGATCTGATGGCAATCTCATGATAAATAGATAAAAGCACATTTAGAACAATAATAAATTGAAGTATTAGTTAATGTTGCATAAGCATGCTCCTCCAGTTCACTGGATACTGTTACCTGTTCTAGGCATAGAGTTATGATTTTCATTTATAAATAGAAAAATTCCCATGTTTAAGATTTTAAGACTTTGGAGTGACATTGTGGATAATGTTGTCCTAAAAAGTCGAAACTGGATTTTGAAAATTTAAGATTAAGTTTCAAAGGATAAATGCATAAATTTTATGAAACAGCAATAGATGGGATTCCAACAAAAAAAGTAGTGGAAAATGAATCGGTACCTTCTCTTTTAAACAAGAAGCTTGGATGAAATACAACTGGATAGACCGATTAGGCAGACCTCAAACTAGAAAGTAAGTGAGATCTGCAGGCAACACAAAGTGAATTAAAATGCAAAGTCAGAGTGACGAGCGGGGGGCTTTTGTGGAAGTGACCTGGGAAAGCAGTAGGCTCCCCTACAGCTCAGAGTCCAGAGCAGGCACCTCACACCCGCTCCTCCAGACTCTGACACAGCTCAGAGCCTGGAGCAGGGACCTCACACCTGCTCCTCTAGACTCTGACACAGCTCAGAGCCCATCAGGACCTCACAGCCCGCTCCTCTGCTGTTGGCACAGGAGAAAAGACCACTCAAAGCAGGCGGAGGGTTAAGCGTTATACCAGTTTGTGCGAGCTTCCCAAACTGATCGGTGAAAACATGTTTATCTGCTGCTACAATTCCTGGAGCCCCGAGGTGCACATCATTGTCCTGCAAGGATATTTCCACAACCCGAGCTCTCAGTGAGGAAAAGAAAGGTAAGCTCACAGTGAGAATCATAAAACACACGAACATAACGGCTGAAAGTCAAGTGGCGCTCCACAGTAATTAAACGTGTCAATAAACAAGCAGCCTGCAACAGATAAATATATGCAAAAAACATGTATATTCAAAGGCATGAGAGGTGGAAGAAGGGGTGGAACAGGCTTGGGAAAAAGGACACTACAGAGAAGGAAATGGTTTGAAAAAACAAAACTTCTAGAAATAAAAAAATATAATATTTGATAATAAAAACATAATAAAGACAACTTTAAATAAATTAGTCCCTGAATGAATAAAGGTGACTAGGCCTCGGTCTCTCCCTGTCAAAGTAAAGAAGAAATAATCTAAAGAAAAATGCAAATAATTCAGAGTCTCCACAATGGTTAATGCACAGGATCTGGTATTCGCTCAGAAAGTACAAAGAATGCCGGAAATGAATGCTCTGAAAGAAAAAAAAAAACTTATGAGGAAACAGATGACAAAACTCAAAGGTGATCAAGACCTTGAAACTGCCACTCAAGGACTTAAATATAAGTAACATCTTCAAGAAAACTGTAATGGACAAAAATACGGTCAATAAATAGAAGTGTTTACTAGAACGTAAACTCAGATAAAAAGGAAGAAGAAGAAACTGTATAACTAAAAGCATAATATTAATGCTACTAGTGAACTGATGGGCTTAAAGCAGACTAAATGGAGAAAAGAGGCTTAAATGAGTAGAAGTGGAAGTACCTACAGTAAAATTCAGAGAAAGAGGGACCTAAAAATATAGAGAAAATGATAAAGCTGCAAATAAGGCACGGCGACAAAGACTCACACACCTGTAATCAGAGACTCTGAAAAGAAAAAAGAGGCAGAGTAGACATGTATTTGCAGAGATACTGACTAGCATTTTTTTTTCAAACTTATGACAAACGTAAGCCCACATATTCCAAATACCTAAAGACGATGGGCAGGATAAATACCCAGCCATCCGTACGTGGGAGCGCCAGAGGTGCAGTGCCACAGAGGATTAAGAAAAGTCTTCCTACAGGGCCTGTGACTGGCTCCTCACAGAAATGAAGGAAGAGAGAGGGCTATGGAATTATGCATCTAAACTGTCCATCTAAATGGCCGGAAGAAAATAACTGCAGAATTAGAGTTCTACATGACAAACGTAAGCCCACATATTCCAAATACCTAGAGACGACGGGCAGGATAAATACCCAGCCATCCGTACGTGGGAGCGCCAGAGGTGCAGTGCCACAGAGGATTAAGAAAAGTCTTCCTACAGGGCCTGTGACTGGCTCCTCACAGAAATGAAGGAAGAGAGAGGGCTATGGAATTATGCATCTAAACTGTCCATCTAAATGGCCGGAAGAAAATAACTGCAGAATTAGAGTTCTACAACCAATCAGAATGACATGCACAAATCAAAATAAATAAATGCACAGCTAAACATAAAACATGGAAAATTTACTACCAATGGTCATACACAGAAAGAAGTACTAAGAGGAGGTTCTTTTTGGTAAAAGAAATACAGTCTGAAATGGGAGAACGCCGAAAAGCAGTAATGTCGAAAAGTTTACAAGATGAAATACAAGTTAATATCACTGATACAATAAAAGATTGACAGTTATATTGTATATATGGTAATAGATATAGGTTTTTTTAAGTATAATTAATAATTAAATAAGTGGTTATGTGTGGATAAATGAGAATTATTACATTGGAGGACGGGAGAAGGAAATTTCAGAGAAGATATCCCAGGAATATGAAAAGATGGAGAGTATAAAATAGACCCTGAGAAATTAAAGAATAAAATAAAAATCAAGATGCGGGATCCTTACCTGCTCTCACCACGCCTGCTGCTGCTGCTGCTGCTGCTGAGTCGCTTCAGTCGTGTCCGACTTTGCTCGACCCCATGGATGGCAGCCCACCAG
>SJYC01094636.1:0-37788 GCA_006408675.1 Madoqua kirkii
GGGCTGCCGTCTATGGGGTCACACAGAGTCGGACACGACTGAAGCGACTTAGCAGCAGCAGCAGCAGCAGCTGTATGTTTCAATAGATCTCCCCATCATTTCCCAGGTTACTATCCTGACTTTATTTCTTACAATAAAACACCAACAAAAATGTGAAATCAAAAAAGTGGAAATGCATTAGCTAAACAAGGGTGCTGCAACTTTGGAGAGCTGATTCTTACTGTTCACCTCCCGGGGGTGGTACCCAGCCCCCTCCCATCAGTTGCTCACTCCCAGCACATGCGCTCTCAGACTGTCCCCGTTCTTGGCTGTGCAGCAGCAGGCCACGGCTAAGCCCCCTGGTCTCTCTGAGACGCAGTCCACCGACTTCAGCCCGGCCGGGTCCCTGTTGCCTGGTTTCAGTGTCCTAAGAATCAGAAACACATTCTTGATGCCAGATCACACATATTGTTTTGTTTGTCAGTTGATGTATTACATCCAAGTACGCAAATGTGCTGGATTTCTGACCATCTTGGCCTTTGCATTGGTACAAATGAGAACCTCTCCCGCTGAAGCCCTGGCTCATCTGGAGCCCTGAGGATAAAGCTGAGTATATGCCCCAACAGCTGGTCTCCTACCGGCAACTTCTGAAATTTTAATTTTCCCCCTAAAATTATTGACTCATTATTTTAATCTCCTAAGCTCAACATTCAGAAAACAAAGATCATGGCATCTGGTCCCATCACTTCATGGGAAATAGATGGGGGAAACAGTGGAAATAGTGTCAGACTTTATTTTTGGGGACTCCAAAATCACTGCATATAGTGACTGCAGCCATGAAATTAAAAGACACTTACTCCTTGGAAGAAAAGTTAGGACCAACCTAGATAGTATATTGAAAAGCAGAGACATTACCTTGCCAACTAAGTTCCGTCTAGTCAAAGCTATGATTTTTCCCTGTGGTCATGTATGGATGTGAGAGTTGGACTGTGAAGAAGGCTGAGTGCCGAAGAATGGATGCTTTTGAACTGTGGTGTTGGAGAAGACTCTTGAGGGTCCCTTGGACTGCAAGGAGATCCAACCAGTCCATTCTGAAGGACATCAGCCCTGGGATTTCTTTGGAAGGAATGATGCTAAAGCTGAAACTCCAGTACTTTGGCCACCTCATGCAAAGAGTTGACTCATTGGAAAAGACTCTGATGCTGGGAGGGATTGGGGTCAGGAGGAGAAGGGGACAGCCGAGTATGAGATGGCTGGATGGCATCAATGATTCGATGGACATGAGTCTGAGTGAACTCCGGAAGTTGGTGATGAACAGGGAGGCCTGGCGTGCTGTGATTCATGGAGTCGCAAAGAGTCGGACACGACTCAGCGACTGAGCTGAACTGAACTTGCTTAACTTTCTCTTGGAAATCCAGAGCCATCCAATGTGAAAATGCATCTCATGGAAGCCTCAGTGGTGGGGTGTTTGGCTGTTAGTCATGCAATAAGGTGTAATTTCTATCCTTCTGTAAAACAAATGCATATACATATATGCAGTGTGAACAACATGGCATAAAATTGCATATACGACTTTAGTTTGTGGAATACCTGAGTGTATAAGTCATAGTTCCATATGAATATATTTAAGGGACTACTATTGAAATCCTTCTTCTAAATCAATCATTGTAAATCAAAGATTTATTTTAAAAATATGATTTTCAAAATATGTGTGTACATTGAAAGGCATTCTATAGAAATCAAAAGTGAAAATTTACCCCCTCAATATATACTACTTATAAATTATATTCATCTGCATATTGAGATACTAAAATGTGAATAGGGCTTCATTATCAGTGATTTAGGGACTTCCCTGCTCACACATCATAACAGCTTTGGAAAGAAACTACTCTTTGGTAACTTATTATAACTCTAGGTGTTTCCCCAGAATGACCAGACTGCTCAGTTACCAACGTGGCAGCAAGCGCCAGACTCCGCATTCCCAGCGTTGCGGGGAATCTCTCTCTCCCGAGCCCGCCATGCTGGGCAAATGCCAAGAAAAAGCTCATGTGCCTGTTTTATACTGTGAGTCTCAGGGCTTTCTTTCCTAAAGAGACACCTGTTTGAGTTAGAGTATTTGTGTGTGGGACTTCAGCCTTTGCTCTCCCCTTTATGTGTGCCTTATAAATCCTCCACGAAAAAGTAGATTCATAGCAGTTCTGTTTAGAACATCCACGACATGGAGCAACCTAAATGCCCATTAGCAGAGAAATGGATAGAGAAGATGCAGTAAGCATATACAATGGAATATTACTTAGCTGTGAAAAAGAATGAAATAGTGTCAACTGCAGCACATAGATGTACCTAGAGATATCACACTAAGCAAAGTCAGAGAAGGACAAATATCACAGAATATTGCTCATATGTGGAATCTTTAAAAAGGGTGCAAGTGAATTTATCTATAAGACAAAAACAGAGTCACAGATGTAGAAAACAAACATGGTTCCTGGGGAGACGGGGGCAGGAATAGATTGGCAGACTGGGGCTGGCATGTGCACACTACTACACACAGAACGGGTAATATATTGCTCATATGTGGAATCTTTAAAAAGGGTGCAAGTGAATTTATCTATAAGACAAAAACAGAGTCACAGATGTAGAAAACAAACATGGTTCCTGGGGAGACGGGGGCAGGAATAGATTGGCAGACTGGGGCTGGCATGTGCACACTACTACACACAGAACGGGTAACTAATAAGGACCTGCTTTATGAGCACGTGGGCCTCTAGGCGATACTTTGTGATGACCTATGTTGGAGAAGACTCTTGAGAGCCCCTTGGACTGCAAGGAGATCCAACCCGTCCATTCTGAAGGAGATCAGCCCTGGGGTTTCTTTGGAAGGAATGATGCTAAAGCTGAAACTCCAGTACTTTGGCCACCTCATGCGAAGAGTTGACTCATTGGAAAAGACTTTGATGCTGGGGGGGATTGGGGGCAGGTGGAGAAGGGGATGACAGAGGATGAGATGGCTGGATGGCATCACCAACTCAATGGAGGTGAGTCTGAGTGAACTCCGGGAGATGGTGATGAACAGGGAGACCTGGCGTGCTGCGATTCATGGGGTCGCAAAGAGTTGGACATGACTGAGCGACTGAACTGAACTGATATGGAGAAAGAATCTAAAACAGAGTGGATATAAGAGTGTGCATCACTGAGCCACTTTGCTGTACGGCAGAAACTAACACAGTAAACCAATACCCCAATACAAATTAATTTAAAATGCAGTGGGGCCTCTGCACCTACTCTTAGTTCAGTGTCTGAGTTACTCAGCTGATGGTATGCGGGTGACAGATGCAGGGATCTGAAAAGCGCAGGCGGCGCGAAGCGTTGGGAGAAGAGCGCGGCTTCCTGTCCACTCCTGCAGGAAGAACACACCCAGGGGGGCAGCTAGAGGACGGCACACAGGCAGCAGAGCCAAGTCACCCACGCCCCAGCCAGGCCAAGCCAGAACAGCCTACTGGTGGGCAAGCCCAGTCCAGAATGGTGACACCAGTTAACCACTTGACCCTGAGCAGAGACACTCGTGACACCTCCTCGCCCAGGTTGCACAGTCTTATCACTCACTCAGCGAGCACACACAAAGCAAGTCCCCTGTGCTCTCCTGCAGGGACCAGAGTCCTGGGTGGAGTCGGCAAGGACAGTACATGCAGCAAGGCGACCCAAGCCGTCCATCCTAAAGCAAACCAGTCCTGAATATTCAGTGGAAGGACTGATGCTGAAGCTGGAGCTCCAATCCTTTGCCCACTTCAGGCAAACAGCTGACTTGTTGGAAAAGACCCTGACAGTGGGAAAGACTGAGGACAGAGGCAGAAATGGGTGACAGAGGATGACATGGTTGGACGGCACCACTGATTCGAGGGACAGGAGTTTCATCAAACCACAGGAGGTCGTGAAGGAGGGGGAATCCTGACGTGTTGCAGTTTATGGCCTCTCAAAGAGTGGCAAGGGCACAACAAAAACTTCGTGTAGGTTTGCACTTTACCAGTTACATTAAATAATTCTGTCCTGTAAGCAATCAAGTTTCACTGAAACAATGTTTTTTCTCTACCTCCCAGCTACCCCAAGGTACAAAACAGAAGTTGGACGATTCAGTTCAGTTCAGTCACTCAGTCATGTGTGACTCTTTGCAACCCCGTGGACGGCAGCACACCAGGCCTCCCTGTCCATCAGCAACTCTCAGAGTTTACTCAAACTCACATCCTTGAGTCGGTGATGCCATCCAATCATCTCATCCTCAGTCGTCCTCTTCTCCTCCCACCTTCAATCTTTCCCAGCATCAGGGGTTTTCCAATGAGCCAGTTCTCCACATCAGGTGACCAAAGTATTTGAGTTTCAGCTTCAGCATCAGTCCTTCCAATGAATATTCAGGACTGATTTCCTTTAGGATGGACTGGTTGAATCTCCTTGCAGTCCAAGGAGCTTTCAAGAGTCTTCTCCAACACCACAGTTCAAAAGCATCAGTTCTTCAGCACTCAGCTTTCTTCACAGTCCAACTCTCACATCCATGCATGACTACTGGAAAAACCGTAGCTTTGACTAGATGGACCTTTGTTGGCAAAGTAATGTCTCTGTTTCTTAATATGCCGTCTAGGTTGGTCATAACTTTTGAGAATTTTGAAGCATTACTTTGCTAGCGTGTGAGATAAGTGCAGTTGTGTGGTAGTTTGAGCATTCTTTGGCATTGGAATAAAAACTGACCTTTTCGAGTCCTGTGGCCACTGCTGAGTTTTCCAAGTTTGCTGGCATATGGAGTGCAGCACTTTCACAGCATCATCTTTCAGGATTTGAAATAGCTCAACTGCAATTCCATCACCTCCACTAGCTTTGTTCATAGTGATGCTTCCTGAGGTCCACTTGACTTTGCATTCCAGGATGTCTGGCTCTAGGTGAGTGATCACACCATCGTGGTTATCTAGGTCATGAAGATCTGTATTGTACAGTTCTTCTGTGTATTCTTACCACCTCTTAATGTCTTCTGCTTCTGTTAGGTCCATACCATTTCTGTCCTTTCTTGTGCCCATCTTTGCATGAAATGTTCCCTTGGTATCTCTAATTTTCTTGAAGAGATCTACAGTCTTTTCCATTTTACTGTGTTCTTCTATTTCTTTGCGTTGATCACTGAGGAAGGCTTTCTTATCTCGCCTTGCTCTTCCTTGGAACTCTCCATCAAATGGGTCTATCTTTCCTTTTCTCCTTTGCCTTTCACTTCTTTTCTTTTCATAGCTATTTGTAAGGCCTCCTAGGACAACATTTGTGCCTTTTTGCATTTCTTTTTCTTGGGGATGATCTTGATCACTGCCTCCTGTACAAAGTCACAAACCTCCATCCATAGTTCTTCAGACACTGTCTATCAGATCTAACCCTTGAATCTATTTGGCATTTCCACTGTATAATCCTAAGGGATTTGATATAGGTCATATCTGAATGTTCTAGTGGTTGTCCGTACTTTCTTCTATTTAAGTCTGAACAGTATGAAAAGGCAAGATGAGTCACTGAAAGAGGAACTCCTCGGGTCAGTAGGTGCCCAACATGCTACTGGAGAATAATGGAGAAATAGCTCCTGAAAGAATGAAGGGATGGAGCCAAAGCAAAAACGTCACCCTGTTGTGGATGTGACTGGTGATGGAAGCAAGGTCCAATGCTGTAAAGAGCAATATTGCACAGGAACCTGAAATGTTAGGCCCATGAATCAAAGAAAATTGGAAGTCGTCAGACAAGAGATGACAAGAGTGAACATCAATATTTTAGGAATCAGTGAACTAAGATGGACTGAAATGGGTGAATTTAACTCAGATGACCATTATGTCTCCTACTGTGGGCAGGAATCCCTCAGAAGAAATGGAGTAGCCATCATGGTCAACAAAAGAGTCTGAAATGCAGTACCTGGATACAATCTCAAAAATGACTGAATGATCACTGTTTATTTCCAAGGCAAACCATTCAGTATCACAGTAATCCCTGTCTATGCCTCAACCAGTAATGCTGAAGAAGCTGAGGCTGAATGGTTCTAGGAAGATCCACAAGATCTTCTGGAACTAACAGCCAAAAAAAAGAGATGTACTTTTCATTATAAGGGACAGGAAGGCAAAAGTAGAAAGTCAAGAAATAGTAGGAGTAACAGGCACATTTGGCCTTGGCATACAGAATGAAGCAGGCAAAAGTTAACAGTTTTGCCAAGAGAAGGCACTCATCATAGCAAACAGACTCTTCCAACAAGAGATGACTCTATGCATGGACATCATCAGATGGTCAACAGCGAAATCAGAGTGATAATATTCTTTGCAACCAAAGATGGAGAAGCTCTATACAGTCAGCAAAAACAAGACTGGGAGCTGACTGTGGCTCAGATCATGAACTCATTGCCAAATTCAGACTTCAACTGAAGTAGTGAAAACCACTAGACCGCTCAGATATGACCTAAATCAAGTCCCTTAAGATTATGTAGTCAAAAGATTATTGAGCACCAATAGTGCCCAATGAGTCCACACCACCCAGACTGCAAGGTAATCTCAACAGCTGCCAGCCAGCAGGACCTGCACCCTGGTTGTCGGTCCAGGAGGACTCAGACATGTTGGAAACGGTGGTGGAAGCTGGCTCTCTCTCTACCGACTTGGCTCCAGGAGCTGGACTTGCAATAGACAGCCTGAGTCCATTCTGGTCCCTCCGCGGGGCACAGAGCACAGTTTTCACCATCAGACTGTAATATTCCCTCAATTATGCAGCCAATGTATGTAAATAAATTCTGTATGCTCTGTTTTATGTATGATACATCTTATGCATTTTATGTATAATAGACATGTACTTTTGCTTCCAAGGGTCATCTTATTTGCATATCATGGGATAATTGTGATTTATGTAAATAATTTCCCCAACTTATCCAATGATATGCAAATAATAGGACCCTTAGGAACAAAATTATCTGTTTATTATACATGGGCTACTTCAGAGACAATATGGAAAATGGCCAGTAGGATCTATTAGGAGATGATCAGCGTTTCTTCTCTTGTTAAATCCAGTTTCCTGTATTTTTACTTTTCTACTTAATCTTTCATTCAGAATATGCCATTTCTGCCTCAGTTTTTAATCTCCTACACAGTGCTCTTCAGGGATTCTAGGAAGGTGCTTCGGTAACGTTTAGAAAGTTTTCATCTTTAAGATGGTAAGTGTCTAGCACTGGGATATTAATAAATCTACAAAGTCATCACTTGGACCTGATTTAGGGCCCACGGAAGTCAATCCTATAAGTAACCCAGGACAACTGGAATAGCAACAAGGTGCAAACATGACAAGCTGGGGACACAAGACACCCCTTAAATGTTCCCTCAGCGGTGTTAGCTCAAAATCTCACGACTCCTTTACTCCTCTCCAAACTCATGTGGATTTCAGAAAACTGTCTACTTTGCTGCCTTTTTGCATTATGACCAAACGTTTAAAACGCAACTTTAAGTCATGTAAAAAAGGTAGAAAATAGAACCTATAAATGTAATAAACCTTTATGGTTTATTTATGTATGTGTGTGTATTTATTTATTTATGCCACATAAATGTCCTATGCTTATACATTTTTGTGTATTTAAAATGACCTGAGGGTAGGAACGTGGGTTGATTGAAATAGACCACAAGGAAATTTGGGGGGATGGCAATGTTCTAAGTCTTTTTTATAGTAATTATCTGGGTTTAAACATTTGTCAAAACTCATCTAATTGTACACTCAAAATGAGTACATTTTATTATGTACAAATTATAGCTCAGGAGGGCTTCTCTGATAGCTCAGTTGGTAAAGAATCCACCTGCAATGCAGGAGATCCTGGTTTGAGTCCTGGGTTGGAAAGATCCCCTGGAGAAGGGATAGGCTACCCACTCCAGTATTCTTGGGCTTCCCTGTGGCTCAGCTGGTAAACAATCCTCCTGCAATGTGGGACACCTGGGTTCGATCCTGGGTTGGGAAGATCCCCTGGAGAAGGCAAAGGCTCCCCACTGCAGTGTTCCGGCCTGGAGAGCCCCGTGGACAGTCCATGGGGCCACAAAGAGTCGGACGCGACTCTGCCTTCTACCTCACTTCTCGCAGCTCAAGATGTGGCTTTTTAAAATCCTCAGGGGCCAGTTGATCTATGACACTTACCAGAAGTAATTTTAGAAAAGACTCCAAAATTTAGCCAAACTCAATGTTTTGTTTTGTTTTGTGTTTTTCCTAAGGAAAACTTTACTTCGAGTTTAAAAGCCCACTCGTGAGATGGAGTCATTTCTATCAGCAGCATTTGGCGTTCCCTGCACTGGCCCCATGCCCTGAAGAGGGGGAGAAGGGCTGTAGAGAATCACCTCTGATGAGAATACCTCCTGTTTGGTCTGCAAATGCCTGCCTTCCACAGCCCCGTAGAGGTCAGACAATCTGGCTTTCCCATCAGATGCAGGGAACGATGGTCTGAAGGGCTGAGTCACAGCCCGGCCTCTATCCCCAGGGTGAGGTGGGAGCACTCAACTGTGGGGGAGGGCTGGCAGCGGCAGACCAGCTCGAGGGCCTGGGAGCTGGTGGTTTTCAACTCACGGTCCGGACACCGCCTCCACCCAACGCCTCTGCACCCCCTGACCCCCACTCCCTCCCCGACCCAGGGAAGCAGGCGCCCATCCTTGGGCCTGGCCTTCTGCTTCAAAGATGCTTTCCTGAGCTGGACACCAAGCACCCTCTGGCTCAAGTCCTGCTTGACCTTGACTGATCCCCAACCACCAACTTTTCCTAATTCTGGCCTCATGTAACCCAACTGTCGTCTCGGCCTGGTGTCTGTCCGTCACACGCCAACTGACAGCTGAGGTTCTGAAAGGTGTCCGGGAGTTTGTCCTGACCCGCATCCTGGAAGGACCACGCACAGGGGAGCCGGGGCATCGCCTATCAGGCTTATCCGGGTGGGGGGCAGGAAGGCAGTGCCTGTCTCCCCTACTCTTTGGCACGTCAGGCTGACCTCCCTACCCTCACTCTGGCCTGAGTCTCCACCTCCCCTGGCTTGGATGAACAGCCTTCTAAGCTGTTTTCTCTGCTTTTGCCAACATGGTTTCCCTTCTTCTCCAGGCCCCGACTAGAGAGGCATTTTCAGGATGAAGGTCTGAGCTTTCTCCTTTTTCTTGCTTAAAATTCTTCCACAGGCCTTGGGGAAAGCTAAAATTCTGGGCTGACCGTCAGCTGACCTCGGGAGATCTCCTTCTCAGCTCTCTCGTCTCATCTCAAGTCACTCCCCACCTTGGCTGATGACTCAGTTTCGTGACCGCTTTCCCACCTGGCCTGCACCTGGTCAAGGTCCCTGGGCCTCAGGGCCTTTGCACATGCTTCCTCCCCCCAACCCCGCTTCCAAGTTGCTGTCACAACCCTCAGAATTTGGCAGAAAACAGCAAAATTCTGTAAAGCAATTATCCTTCAATTAAAAAATAATTAATTTTTTTTTAAAAGAGGGGGTTGGATTCTCACCCTCCAGCTCTCATTGTGACTATCCGGTCCTCAGGGAACCTTCTCGGTTCCCAGCCAGGAACCAGTCCTCAGGTGCCTCCGTCTCAGCCTTCCCTGAGGCGCCGTACACAGTGGCACCTCTGTCACCGTGTGGGTCATTGTGGTCTCCCGCCCGTCTGTCCGGGGTAAATGCCTCCACTGGAGTCCTTTCCGTGATGTCCAGAGGCCGAGTGGGCTGCTTCCTAGACTCTGTTGATGGGTGGAGTATGCCATTTCTTTTACAATAACACTTGAAGTTTGGCTAGGCTCTTGAACGTTTTCGTCAGGTTTAGTGAGCCCTGATGCAGGGAAGATTGAGGGCAGGAGGAGAAGGGGATGAAAGGGGATGAGACGGTCGGATGGCATCATCGACGCAACGGCTCTGAGTCTGAGACAGCTCCGGGAGACGGTGGAGGGCAGGGAAGCCCGGCGTGCGGCAGTCCACGTGGCCGCAGCGTTGGACGCAACAGAACTTGAACAACAGCATGAGGTTTCTGCCATCTTTGCAGAGTTGTATCAGTTTGCTGATACAGAAATACTTGATGCTTTATTCCGTTTGGTGGCTGAATGCAAAAGAGAAAAAAAGGCTCACAGTCAGGCTGGTTGCTGCTCAAAAGTGCAATTTCTCAGAATCACTGGGGACAGACTCTCCACCTGCCCACCGTTGTCGTTTGGGGCTGGGTCACTCGTCCTGCGGGCTGTTCTGCTGCAACAGGACACCGCACAGCGGCCGTGATTTCCACCCGCTCGATGCAGTGGAAGTGTGACAATGTCAGTTACTCCATGGACTCTGTGGAGTCCACCAGGCTCCTCTGTCCATGAGATTTCCCAGCCAAGAACACGGGAGTTGCCATTTCCTTCTGCAAGGGATCTTTCTGACCCAGGGGTTAAACCTGTGTCTCCTGCACTGCCGGCAGCTTCTCTACCAGGGAAGTCCAGTGCCAGTGGCCACCAGCACAATAGCTACATTTAGGCAGTGCCAACAAAGGTCTGTCTAGTCAAGGCTATGGTTTTTCCTGTGGTCATGTATGGATGTGAGAGTTGGACTGTGAAGAAGGCTGAGCACCAAAGAATGGATGCTTTTGAACTGTGGTGTTGGAGAAGACTCTTGAGAGTCCCTTGGACTGCAAGGAGATCCAACCAGTCCATTCTGAAGGAAATAAGCCCTGGGATTTCATTGGAAGGAATGATGCTGAAGCTGAAACTCCAATACTTTGGCCACCTAATGAAAAGAGCTGACACATTGGAAAAGACCCTGATGCTGGGAGGGACTGGGGGCAGGAGGAGAAGGGGACGACGGAGGATGAGATGGCTGGATGGCATCACTGACCTGATGGACGTGAATCTGAGTGAACTCTGGGAGATGGTGATGGATAAGGAGGCCTGGCGTGCTGTGATTCATGGGGTTGCAAAGAGTCGGACGCGACTGAGCGACTGAACTGAACTGAGCTGAAGGCTCCCCTGGGCGGGGGGCAGAGCTGCCCTGGGAAGAGAACCACCAGCGTAGAATCCCATCCTAGCAGCTCTGCCTCGGGTACCAAGCCCTGCACCTCTTCCGCCTGCTCAGAACTGACGTACCTGTCTGCACTGCACGCACAGCCCACACGTTTTAGCCATCACCCTGTCGGACTTTCTGTACTCCTGCTAAATATTAGGGGTTATGCCTTATATGTTTTTCTTGCGGGGGTACTTGAATGCTTCTAAATTTACACAGCTTGGAAACTCATATCCTGCAGGAGCCGTTAAGCCCTTCCCCTGAGGTGACTGGTGGTGTTGTGTCTACGCGGATGCAGTTTCCCTGTTTCCCCAACGGCCCGAGAACCTCCAGGTTCTCTGCCAATGCTTTCACCTCCCTGATGATCCAAAATGCCTCCTTGAACCTTGCGGAGTTCTACACTTGTTTGGAAAGGAAGGAGTTTAAGGAGATAAACCCTTCAAATTAATAAAGGGGGGGCGGTGGTGAGAGACGCAGGCGGGCCCAGAGGAGGGGCCTGTCAGGTGGTTTGATGAATGGGGGGCTCAGGGGGCCGAGCTGTTTGTTTAGGGCTCTTGTTCTGCTTCAACTGCACACAAAACCGGCGCTGACATGTCTGCCCTGAAAACACAGCACAGCCCGGCCACGGCCAGCCTGCAGGGCTCGGCCCAGGGAAAGCCTCGCTGTTCCTCCGGGCCTGGGACCCGAACCATCCTGAGAGGGGCTGCCAAGCAAAGCCTGGGGAGACTGTGCAGGATGTTAGCGAGGAGCTGGCAGCTTCCCATCTGTCCAGGCCTGAGCGTCAGGTTGCGACCTCAGCCTGGCGCCCTCAGCCTGCCCCTCAGTCCTCTTTTCTCCTCCTGAAACCCTGGGAAGGTGCCCAGACTGTATCAACCTGCCCCTGTGGGTCTGAAACACCGGGCACAGCTCTGTGCCTGCTCCTTTAGTTAAGCCCCAGAAGTGGGAAGGGGGTTTTTCTGACGCCGGGCGGGGCAGGCTCTGTGTTGGCTCTGCCCGGTGGGGGCCGTCCAGCTTCTGCACCTGCTCCACAAGGGCGCATGGAGTGGTGGCTCTGCATGGGAGTCCTGGGCTCGCCAGGGCCCCGGACGCCTCCTCGTCGAGGAAGCGGTGCCTCACTGCCACCCCCACTGGTCTCCACCCATAATTATGTCCTTTATAGCTTTTAAAACTTTATTATTATTATTTTTTTAAAGAACAAGATAGTCTTGAGAGTGAAAGGGGGCACAAACAAGTCATAAACAAGAATCATCAAGGCAAACTCAGATATCAAGTGACCCCTGATTCAGGGCCCAGGAGGGAACACCTTAGCTAGGAGGCGAGAGTCCATCCTGGACCAAGAAGAAGAGTGGAGACGGATATGCGGTGCTTGCAGCCTGGAGAGTGGGGGGAAGGGCACAGTCACTCTTCTTTCTGCTCAGGTTCCCTTAGAAGCACAATAAGCAAGGTGATCACTAGGGAGGAGCCAGTCAGGAGGTCTGAGGAAGACACAGAAGATTTATCTAGGGGGTGAAGGGGTCCCTAGAAAGTCTGGCATTGCATCAGAACTCTTTATCTTTTCTTTCTGAAATCATTCAGCATTTTCAAGCAGAACTAGCATGGTAGAATTTTCCACTAATTAATTCATCTCGCTGGGCCTCAAAGCCAGCCATCAGCTTGAATTTGTCTCAGGTTTTAAAAAATCCTTTTTCCACCGTCACTGAATGCCTGGTCCGTGTCTGGTACCCAGGGCACACCAGCCTACAGAACTGACCAAGCCCGGCCCTCAGCGAGCTAATCGTCTGCAAGAAGAGACATAACACCAAGCAGAAATAAATAAGATCCACAAACGGTGCCCAAGGACGAGCGTGGCAAATGCTCTGGAGAAAACCAGAGCAGCACTGAGGTGGCAAGCAGGGGTGGGGAGGGGAATTAGACTGTGGTTTTAACTGGCTGGGCAGGGAAGGGTTTCTGGAAATGATGGTGTCTGAGAGCAAACTGGAGCAGGAGAGGGCATGAGTCAGGCTCACCAGTCTTCTCTGTGTGGAGTATTCCTGGCAGACGGAATGGCCAGGGCAAAGACCCCGAGGTGGGAACATGCCTGGCATGTTAGAAAAACCACGGAGCCAGAGTGACTGGCAGGGAGCCAGGTGGGAAGACGAGGTCAGAGGGAGCCAGGCTGGCAGTGCCCCCGGGAGCAGGCGGCCACCAGGGGCTGTGGGAACCTCGAGCAGGGCAGGGCAGGCTGGCTTATGTGTGAAGGTCACAGCAGGTGGGTCACTGGGAGACAGGAGATCACGAGGGGACCTCGCCCACATAGGGAGGCCAAGCCAGCGCTGAGGGCAGAGAAATCATCAATCCAGGTGGCAAGAGTGGAGGGCAGATGGCAGTAGTTGGCTTCCGGAATGTCTTGGACATAAAGCTGAGAGAATGTGTTGAGGAATTACATGGGGCTTTGGGATTTAGCATGAGCCACAAAGAGGGTATGATTTTCACCTCTGGGGTGGAGGCCTGAACTGGCCCAGGCAGGGTCCCAAGGGGCCGGTTAGTCATCCACGTGGGCAGCTGGGATTGAGAAGGGAGGTCTGCGCTAAACAGATACCTTCGGGAGTCACGAGCGTGTGGACGGCACTTAGGACTGTAAGCCCAGGATGGGCCTTTTGTCCCAGCTAACAGGTGTGTACAGCAGCACAGCCTCACCTGGGAGCTGCTGGAAGTCTGGAATGAACAGAAACACACGACTGCATGTCAGATATATATAGCAATGTGTAGTAGTGCTATATATAAGACAACAAGGCTCGACTGTGATATTCTGATACCCTAAGAGCATGGCATCTGCTCCGAATGGAGTGACAGACTTTATTTTGGAGGCTCCAAAATCCCTGCTGAGGGCCACAGGAAAGCTGGGCACCAAAGAACTGATGCTTCTGAACTGTGGTGTTGGAGAAGACTCTTGAAACCCCCTTGGACTGCAAGGAAATCCAACCACTCAATTCTATAGGAAATTGGTCCAGAATATTCATTGGAAGAACTGATGCTGAACTCCAATACTTAGGACACCTGGTGTGAAGAACTGACTCATTGGAAAAGACCCTGATGCTGGGAAGGATTGAAGGCAGGAGGAGAAGGGGATGACAGAGGATGAGATGGTTGGATGGCATCACTGACTCAATGGACATGAGTCTGAGCAAGCTCCAGGAATTGGTGATGGACAGAGAAGCCTGGTGTGCTGCAGTCAATGGGGTCATAAAGAGTCACACACAACTGAGCAACTGAACTGAACTGACTGGAAATCACTGCAGATAGCCAGTGCGTCCATGAAATTAAAAGACATTTGCTCCTTGGAAGAAAAGCCGTGACAAATGTAGACAGTATATTAAAAGGTGTGCTGCTGACAAAGGTCCATATAGTCAAAACTATAATTTTTCCAGTAGTCATGTATGGATGTGACAGTTGGACCATAAAGAAAGATGAGCACTACAGATTTGATGCTTTCAAATTGTGGTGCTCTGGAAGATTCTTGAGAGTCCCTTGGACTGCCAAGAGATCAAACCAGTCAGTCCTAAAGGAAATCAACCATGAATATTCATGGAAAGGACTGAAGCTGAAGCTCAGCAAGAGATTGAGGGCAGGCGGAGAAGAGGGTGACAGAAGATGAGATAGTTGAATGGCATCATTGACTCAATGGACAGGTGTTTGAGCAAACTCTGAAAGATAGCGCAAGGTGGAGAAGCCTGGTGTGCTGCAGTACATGGACTGCACAGAGTCAGACATGACTTAGTGACTGAACAACAATTTATGTATAATGAAATCACCTTGCTGTACCCCTGAAATGAACACAGCGTTGTAAATCAACTATATCCCAAAATACTAAAAAGGTTTTTTTAAGTTTGCATGAAAAGAAAAAAGAAATACAGGGCATCAGCATCACCCCACCAGGTCAGAACTCACGTGTTAAAAGCTCCTTGCCCTGGTCTAGGCTTCTGTGTAGACAGGACAGAAGAGGACTCTGACCTCTCACACTCAAGAGAAGACCAAGCAGGAATGTGGGAGACTGTGAAGGAATTTTCACCTGATTGGGAAAAAACATAACTAAAAACAAAACCCTGAGAACAGAGTCCTTGCAGCCAGCCAGACAGCATGGGTGAGGCCAAGGCAGGGCAAGCATGAGGGAACCTATTCCAGGCTGGAGGGTGGAAGAGTTAAGATTTGGGGGTTGGGGCAAAGCTGCAGGAGGGAAGAAAACTTGAGGCCAGTATAGACCACCCCAGGGAAGTCTGGCTGCAGGATGAAGCAGAAAAGTGGAGTGGAGGCTGCTGGGCCAAGTGAAATCCAGGGAGATTCTTTTCACATTTGCTATGTTTCATTTTAGGATGAGGAAGGCAGTGTGTGTTGAGGTTGATGGAAGGACCCTGTAGAGAGAGGAGAAGGGAAGCTGCATGTCTGCCTTGTGTCTCACGTTAGGATCACTGGTGTGCCTAGAATGTGCAGCTTTGACAGTGGGACACTGCTGTGCCAAGCTCTGAAGCCACGGAGAAGCTCATGGGAAGGAGTCTGTGAATATTTGTGGGGGTCCATTAAAACCATCTGGTCCCATCGCATCTGGCCCCGTCACTTCATGGCAAACAGAAGGGGGAAAAAAAAAGCACCGACAGGTCTTATTTTCTTGGGCTCCAAAATCCCTGAGGATGGTGACTGTAGTCACAGAATTAAAAGACGCTTGCTCCTTAGAAGAAAAGCTGTGACAAACCTAGACAGCACATTACAAAGCAGAGACACCACTTTGTCAGTAAAGGTCTATATAGTCAAAGCTATAGTTTCCCCAGCAGTCATGTATGGATGTGAATGTTGGACCATAAAGAAGACTGAGTGCGGAAGAACTGATGCTTTTGAATTGTGACGCTGGAGAAGACTCTTGAGAGTCCCTTGGACTGCAAGGAGATCCAACCAGTCCATCCTAAGGGAAATCAGTCCTGAATATTCATTGGAAAGACTGATGTTGAAGCTGAAACTCCAATACTTTGGCCACCTGATGCGAAGAGCTGACTCATTTGAAAAGACCCTGATGCTAGTGAGGATTGAAGGCAGGAGGAGAAGGGGATGACAGAGGATGAGATGGTTGGATGGCATCACTGAGTCAACTGACATGAGTTTGGGTGGACTCTAGGGGTTGTTGAAGGACAGGGAGGCCTGGCATGCTGCAGTCCGTGGGGTCCCAAAGAGTCGGACACGACTGAGCGACTCAGCTGAACTGAAAGACCCCTCCCCATCTTGGAGAACTCTTTGGACCCAAGGATGAGGTCTTGCCTTTGGAAAATTCATTTTATTCCTCCTCAACGAACAGTGGTAGCAGCAGGCCCTCAGGACAGGCTCCAGGGCAGGTCCTCTTGTCCTGTGTGATGCAACAAGTTCATGAAAGCAGTCGTTAGCAGGCCGCCCCTCCCCGTCTCTGTCTTGGAATTGTGTGGCAAACACCGCCACTAGTCCAGTAGGAGAGCCGTCCATCGGGGCTGGGGCCATATGTGCACTTCCGGTTGTTGCTGGAAGTGGAGCTGCTCGCGTGGAGCTCAGCGGGGGCCGGGCTCAGTCTGGAGACCGCCCATGAGCCGGCTCCTCTGAAAGTGTGTCTCCATCTGCCCGGTGGCGCAGCTACATGAGTTTGGGTGGACTCTAGGGGTTGTTGAAGGACAGGGAGGCCTGGCGTGCTGCAGTCCGTGGGGTCCCAAAGAGTCGGACACGACTGAGCGACTCAGCTGAACTGAAAGACCCCTCCCCATCTTGGAGAACTCTTTGGACCCAAGGATGAGGTCTTGCCTTTGGAAAATTCATTTTATTCCTCCTCAACGAACAGTGGTAGCAGCAGGCCCTCAGGACAGGCTCCAGGGCAGGTCCTCTTGTCCTGTGTGATGCAACAAGTTCATGAAAGCAGTCGTTAGCAGGCCGCCCCTCCCCGTCTCTGTCTTGGAATTGTGTGGCAAACACCGCCACTAGTCCAGTAGGAGAGCCGTCCATCGGGGCTGGGGCCATATGTGCACTTCCGGTTGTTGCTGGAAGTGGAGGTGCTCGCGTGGAGCTCAGCGGGGGCCGGGCTCAGTCTGGAGACCGCCCGTGAGCCGGCTCCTCTGAAAGTGTGTCTCCATCTGCCCGGTGGCGCAGCCGAGCCGGAGCAGCCGAGCCAGCGCAGCCTGTGGCGCCCCCGGGGCCGGTGGGCAGGCGCGCGGCACCCCTCGCTTGCAGCCTCCTGCTGAGACTGCTGTGGTCCTGGCCTCCGGGTTGCTCACGGGTGAAGGCTTCTGGGCAGGGGAGGCGTTCAGTCTCTCTCCAGGGGCTTCTCTACTCAAACACTCCTCCCGTGGCACCTTCTCGTGGGGGTTTGTCTTCTTCCTGTCACATTTGTCAGCCGAACTGGCGATGCCCACTGGCAATCAGGGGAGATTTTTCTGGTCCGTGGTTCTTTGGATTCAGTTCAGTGGGCTCCGGGGCCCGTGCTCACAGCCTTCACACTTTGACCCTGTTTCTTGTAGAAAACACAAACTGGGAAAGACACAGGGGATGTCAAACTTGGAAACAAGATGTAGCATAATTGATCTAAGATTTTTGATAAGATTAGGGGATGAAGTCCTTTTTCAACTAGTCGAGCATCATCAGGACCACGATTTCATGTCTTCTGTGTTGATAAACACGGTCATTGCACACACATGCACATTCATCCGGCTGTTATTCATCTTTCCCGGTAACCACCCCCAGTCTGTGATGACTTACCTTGAATGCCTTTATATCATCTTAGTAGCTCAGAAATTACTTTGATCTCTTTGAAAATAATGTAATCCTCAAGCATCAGTCTTATTCATGATTTCTGTTCATAACGACAATGGCATGCTTAGGCAGTTTCACTGTAACATCATAAAATGGGAGAAAGTAACCATCTAATTTTTTTAAAAACTGAGCCTGAAAAGCCTATATAATTTTTGTTAGTGGTATTTATCTTGGTTCGACAACGTGGAGCAACTCCAATTTAGCTTCCATGGCAAGTTGGACCAAAATTGAATATAGATCAGATCTCGAGCTTGGCAGTGGAACAAATTGGTCTGATTATGTGGGATTACATGGTGCATGAATTTTTAAATTAAATAGTTTCTTGCCCTATTAAATAATGTCAACAGTATTGTTGTGGGGCCTTATTTTCATTTCTTGTCTGCTTTCTCATATAAATATCTTTTTCTTTCAGTAACCAATATTCCTTTATTTAAATTTGATAACACCCAGGACGTCCCTCTCTCCCTGGAGAGTCTATGCGTGTTGAGTAAAACTTCAGAGTAAGCGCATTTGTTTCCTTTCCGTGTGTTTCATCGTACATCGTGCCTCGGAATTCTCTGCTAGAAAGCTGTGTCTTTTTACTGGAGCAAATCGATGCAGAGACTTCCTTCTTTGGGGCTCCTGGTCATATTTGCTGACCATTTTTTGGCTGTGGTCCAGCTTCAACTGATGCTCTGTTTGCAACTGCGTTCCCAGGGCCTATGTCCAGCCAGGAGTCTGAGATTCTGAGAGCCAGGGACAGCGGGCCCCCGACCAGGAAGAGCCACGGGTGGGGTCGTGTCCATGCGAGAGCCCGGGTAACACCCTCTCCCTGTGGCCGCAGGAGATTTCAAAGGCCCAGGCACACAGTCTCGAGCCCTGGGCTGTCAGCTGGGTCTTATCCTTCTGCAGGTAGAAACACAGTTTGGTGAAGCTACACATGCTTTACCTTCAGGATATTCAGAGTGAGTCTATTCAGAGGAAATGGCTTAACTCAGTAGGGCCATGGGCAGCCTCCACCATCGCTGATAAATGTCTTTATTGCCTTAAGGAAATGACAGCCCACTCCAGTACTCTTGCTTGGAAAATGCCATGTACGGAGGAGCCTGGTAGGTTACAGCCCATGGGGTCTCAAAGAGTCGGCCACGACTAAATGACTTCACTTTCTTTCTTTTCCTTCTTTCCTTGCTTTCCCTGTCCTGTTGTGAGCACACTCCAGTTCACTTTCAGTTGGCACACGCCATCACAGAGCTTAAGTACCGTGGTGATACTTTAGTCCATGAACTTCCAGGGAGCACCTCATGAAAATGGGGTTACTTGGGGCTGCCTGGGGTGCCTCTCAGAGTCTTTGTGGGGCTCAGCAGCTGCTCCCCCTGGAGGGACGTGATCAAGCTGCAACTGAGGGGTCCCGCTGACCAGGGGGTGGCCAGCGGCAATCAGACTCCAGTTCTGTGCTCCCTGGGGCTTGGGACTCGCCTCAGGCTCCTGGCCCGTCAAGCACCCAGGGCCCCCAGGCGCTGGCAGGGCTGGGAGGTCATCACAGTGGCGCCCACACAGCGACGCCAGCCTTGGCCCAGTGGCCTTCCCCGCCAGCTCCGCCTTGCTCCTGGGCCTTCAGGACGGAGCCCCACCGCCGGTGGGACCCCCACCCCTGTCCCCACTGCCCCCCTGTACCCACATCTCGCTTCTGCAGGGGACGACAACACAGTAGCCGCGGCCCCTGAGCAGAGCTGAGCCTGGCGTGTCCTGCCTCCCCACCACGGCTCCAGCGTCTAGTCCTTGAAGCTGTCGCACAGGCACAGCCCACTCTGCAAGCCCACCGAGACCGCACGGTGGACGCCCTTCCTCAGGGCAAGAGCCTTCATTCCGACTTTCATTGTTCTCGTGACTGGAGCTTCGGCCTTTGCCACATTGCTTAGGCGTGGAGGTCACACGCGTGTTGTGTGTAGGACAGTAGGGGTTTAGGGAAGAGCGGCTTCCAGAATTTCTATGTAGACACGATTTCATGATCACGGTTTGCTCAGAATGATTATGGGGGAATTAGCCATAAAACTGTTTTCATAGTAGTTAGCACATTCTTTTTAAGACGTTTGCTTCCTTACTTGAGTTGGCTTGAAGGAAAGAATGCAAAGATAGGCAAAATTATTTAGGAATTGTGTGTGTATGTTTGGCTGGAGTTAATATAGATATAATTAATTATACTAACAGACTTCCCCACTGGCTCAGAGGCAAAGAATCCTCCTGCAGTGCAGGAGATGCAGGAGACTCTAGTTCAATCCCTGGGTCGGGAGGATCCCCTGGAGGAGGGAGTGGAATCCCACTCCAGCGCTCTTGCCTGGAGAGCCCCACGGACAGAGGTGCCTGGCGGGCTATAGTCTGTGGGGGTCACAGAGAGTGGACAGGACCGGGCACACACAAGTGCAATTGCACTCACACACAAGTGCTTTGTAAAGTGGGTGCTGGAGTGTGGACTGAAGCACCTATGTCATCTAAATTTGTTTGTCTTTTCACAATCACCTGATCAGTCCTCAGTAAGGAGATGGACAAGGGCGTCTCCTGGAAAGACATGGAGAGACCCTTCTCACTGCATCTACCAAGGACATCAGCCCTTGTGATGTCTGCCTCTGCCACCTTCTCCTAGCCACAGTTTCTGTCTGGTTGCCTCTCCCCGTGGTCCATTCTGCCCAAAATGCTCAGGTGTAAATAGCGAACACACAGACAGTAAGTATTTGGTGCTGTGAGTTTTGACCACTGTGCACCTGTGTGACCCACACTTTAATCAAGAAAAAGGGTGTTTTCATCACCTAAGAACAGAATTGCTGGTTCATGAAGGAAGGAGATATTTGCTTTCGATTTTAAATACCAAATGATTCTCCAAAGTGGAAAGTATGAACATTTCAAAAATATGGGGGAGTTTGACTGTTCCGCGTGTCCTCACATCAGCCAGCTTGGTGGTGGGGTAAGTCTTCTTCAACTTACCTGCTCCATTGGGTCTGAAGTGGCTTCTCGTTACAGACATGGTTTGAATTTTCCCAGTGACCATTGAACACTGTTGCGTGTCATTATTGACTGTTCCCATATCCTCCTCTTTGAAGTGTATCTTCAAGTTATGTGCCCACTTGTATTAGTCTGTTTACTGTTAAGTTGAAAGTTTGTGTATGCGTTCTGGATGCTGGTCACTAGGCAGATATAGGGGTCTGTCCTGCACTGTGACTTGCCTTTTGATTTTCTTAATGTTTTCAATATCACACATTTTTAATTTTGATAAAAGCAGTTTGTCAGGTTTTTTTTTTTCTTTTATGGTTAATACACTTTGTGTCTCATCCAAGAAATCTTTACCAACCTCACAGTTGAGAAGATTTCCTTCTGTATTTCTTTCCAAAACCTTGATAGGTTTAGCTATTATACTTATTACATCTAGCTATTATATCCATCTCAAATTGATTATTGAGTATGGTGGGAGGTAAGGGGTGGTTTTTTTTCCCCATATGTATATGCAGTTGTTTCAACATCATTCCTTGAAAAGACTTTCCTTCATCTATTGAATTCCCTTGGCACCACTGTAGAAAATCAGCTTTCCCTGTGCAGATTGAGGGGCTATTTCAGGACTCTCTCCTAGTCTTTTCATCTGTTAGACTCCCATTACTTCTACATCACATTGCCCTGGTTACTGAAGACTTAGAGACAGCTCTAAAATTTAAAGAAAAAAAGCTGTAAATCCCACAGCTGTATTCTTCTAGTTCAAATTTGTCTTGGCCTATTTAGCTTCTTTCCATTTCTGCATATATTTCAGAATCAACTTGTCAATTTCTGCATAAAAACCTGCTGGGTTTTTCATTCTGTATATAAATTAACCTTTTTGTTAATAATATTATACTATGTTAGAGATACCAAGGGAAAATTTCATGCAAAGATGGGCTCAATAAAGGACAGAAATGGTGTGGACCTAACAGAAGCAGAAGATATTAACAAGAGGTGGCAAGAATACACGGAAGAGCTGCACAAAAAAGATCTTCATGACCCAGATAATCACGATGGTGTGATCACTCACCTAGAGCCAGACATCTTGGAATGTGAAGTCAAGTGGGCCTTAGAAAGCATCACTATGAACAAAGCTAGTGGAGGTGATGGAATTCCAGTTGAGCTGTTTCAAATCCTAAAAGATGATGTTGTGAAAGTGCTGCACTCAATATGCCAACAAATTTGGAAAACTCAGCAGTGGCCACAGGACTCGAAAAGGTCAGTTTTCATTCCAATCCCAAAGAAAGGCAATGCTAAAGAATGCTCAAACTACCACACAATTGCATTCATTAAGATGATGCTGTGAAAGTGCCACACTCAATATGCCAGCAAATTTGGAAAACTCAGCAGGACTGAGTTTGGCCACAGAACTGGAAAAGGTCAGTTTTCATTCCATTCCTAACTAAAGGCAATGCCAAAGAATGTTCCGACTACCCCTCAATTGCAAACAGTTCACACAGCTAGCAAAGTAATGCTCAAAATTCTCCAGGCCAGGCTTCACCAGTACAAAAGCTGTGAACTTCCAGATGTTCAAGCTGAACAGAGAAAAGGCAGAGGAACCAGAGATCAAGTTGCCAACATCTGTTGGATTATCAAAAAAGCACAAGAGTTCCAGAAAAACATCTACTTCTGGTTTATCAAATACACCAAAGCTTTTGACTATGTGAATCACAATAAACTGTGGAAAATTCTTAAAGAGATGGGAATACCAGATCAGCTGACCTGCTTCCTGAGAAATCTGTATGCAGGTCAAGAAGCAACAGTTTAACTGGACGTGGACCAACAGACCAGTTCCAAATCAGGAAAGGAGTATGTCAAGGCTATAAATTGTCATCCTGCTTATTTAACTTATATGCAGAGTACATCATGAGAAACACTGGGCTGGATGAAGCACAAACTGGAATCAGGACTGCCGGGAGAAATATCAATAACCTCAGATATGCAGATGACACCACCCTTATGGCAGAAAGCGAAGAAGAACTAAACAGCCTCTTGATGAAAGTGAAAGAGGAGAGTGAAAAAGTTGGCTTAAAACTCAACGTTCAGAAAACTAAGATCATGGCATCTGATCCCATCACTTCATGGCAAATAGATGTGGAAACAATGGAAACAGTGAGAGACTTTATTTTGGGGGGCTCCAAAATCACTGCAGCTGGTGACTGCAGCCATGAAATTAAAAGATGCTTGCTCCTTGGAAGAAAAGCTATGACCAACTTAGACAACATTAAAAAGCAGAGACATTATTTTGCCAACAAAGGTCCATCTAGTCAAATCTATGGTTTTTGCAATAGTCATGTATGGATGTGAGAGCTGGACTATAAAGGAAGCTGGGCACCGAAGAATTGATGCTTTTGAACTGTGGTGTTGGAGAAGACTCTTGAGAGTCCCTTGGACTGCAAGGAAATCCAACCAGTCAATCTTAAAGGAAATCAGTCCTGAATGTTTATTGGCAGGACTAATGCTGAAGCTGAAACTACAATACTTTGGCCACCTGATGTGAAGAACTGACTCACTGGAAAAGACCCTGATGATGGGGGTTGAGAGAGGATGAGATGGTTGGATGGCATCGCCGACTCAGTGGATATGAATTTGAGTAAACTCCGGGAGTTGGTGATGGACAGGGAAGCCTGGTATGCTGTAATCCATGGGTTCACAAAGAGTCGGACATGACTGAGCAACTGAACTAAACTGAATTGAGTTGCTTTAAAGTGTGTGTTAGTATTCAGGTATACAGCAAAGTGATTCAGTTATACATATGTATGAGTGTGTGTGTATGTGTGTATCCATACATATAGATACATATACATACATTCTAGACTGTTTTCTTAAGCATTGTGTGCATGCTCAGTCAATTCTGACTCTGCAACCCCAGGGACTATAGCTCACCAGGCCCCTCTGTCCATGGATTTCTCGGGCAAGAATACTGGAGTGGTATGCCATTTCCTCCTCCAGGGGATCTTCCCGGGCCAGGGATTGAACCTATGTCTTTCGTCTCCTGGCAGGCAGATTCTTTACCTTTGCATCACCTGGGAAGGCCACCTTGCTCTAATTATAGTTAATCTCATAGTAACCTCACTACGATGAATTCTATAACTTACATTTTTAAAGCAATGTCCTTAGACACCTATTAACATTTAAAAACACAAGGTTCCTTATTCAGCAAATACATTTATCAGTGAGGAGGGAGACCCCTCCTCCCTGAAAGTTCATTGAACACCCTCCAGGTTCAGAAACCTGTTGACCCAGTGCAAGGTGAGAAGTTTCCATGGGTGCAGTGTCCAAAGACACAGGGCAGGACTTTCAGATGTAAAATGGTATTTGAAAAAGCACAAACGGTGCTCTGACGCTAACGGTTTTCAAAAGCCAGGCTCCTCTGCCTTTGCTATTCATTTCCCTGACTTCTGTTGAGTTTTGCTGGTGAGGGAGACTTTCTCCTTACATGAGAACTGTGCTGTATTGATGACTTAAACAACATAATTCTAGGGAAGGAGAAACAGAAAGAAGTGTTTTCTTCCAGATTGTTAGCATCAGAGCAAATAAATAAAACAAGACAAAACAAAACCTAAAATATCCTCTGCTGATGTCTCTTTTAACTACCTTTTGTCTGGGCCTAATAAAAATAGCAACCCATTAATAGTCATGAAAACACGGTTTCTGGGAAAACAGCACATCTTATTTGTAGACACAGAGGTGAATGTGATCGCTGGCCAAAGGAATTACTAAGGGAATTCCCCATCATGGTTAAGATAAGTGATTTTGATAGCTTTCTTGTGAGATAATGACAGAGTAGCTACGATCAACTCGTTAAGATTTTAGGCAAAACTGCCCACTTATATTCAAAAGCAGAGACATTACTTTGCCAACTAAGGTCCGTCTAGTCAAGGCTATGGTTTTTCCTGTGGTCATGTATGGATGTGAGAGTTGGAATGTGAAGAAGGCTGAGCACTGAAGAATTGATGCTCTTGAACTGTGGTGTTGGAGAAGGCTCTGGAGAGTCCCTTGGACTGCAAGGAGACCCAACCAGTCCATCCTAAAGGAGATCAGTCCTAGGTGTTCATTGGAAGGGCTGATGCTGAAGCTGAAACTCCAATACTTTGGCCACCTCATGTGAAGTGTTGCCTCACTGGAAAAGACTCTGATGCTGGGAGGGATTGGGGGCAGGTGGAGAGGGGGACGACAGAGGATGAGATGGCTGGATGGCATCCCTGACTCGATGGACGTGAGTCTGAGTGAACTCCGGGAGTTGGTGATGGACAGGGAGGCCTGGCGTGCTGCAGTTCATGGGGTCGCAAAGAGTCAGACAGGAGTGAGTGACTGAGCTGACCTGAGCTGACGATGTTCTAGTGTCTCACCAAAGGGGTACAGCGTCTCCTTATCTCTGAGCTGGCCCAGCTAGAATTCAGTATGGGCCACAATTTGCAAAGCTGCTGCTCCAGAGAGGCCGTTCTGCCAATGCCTCTGTTCAGGTATACTCTTACACATGTGTGCAGTTTCCAGTCTGTGTTTTTCTCCCTCCCTGACTGCCCTTCATTATCATAGCATCTGAAAAAGACCTCCTCGCAAGGGTGACACCTAGCCTTTGCGCTTCCCACGGGTGCTCACTCACTGAGGGCCACCTTTCAGCCCAGTTTTCCCGCTGTACCTGGAACAGTCTCCTCCATCCATCATGAAGATGAGCCACATTTTGCTTACCTGTGGCCATGGCTCACCCTGAAGTGATGTTGTAAACTGCCAAAGTCAAGGTAAAAGATTTTAACAGAACGATGCTTCCCAAACTTACAAAAGGTGCTCACAGATGTGTGTGCTAAGTCACTCAGTCGTGTCCGACTCTGTGCGACCCCCTGGACCGTAGCCCGCCAGGCTCCTCTGTCCATGGGATTCTCCAGGCAAGAACACTGGAGTGCGTTGCCGTGCCCTCCTCCAGGGGATCTTCTCAACCCAGGGACTGAACCTGACTCTCTCATGTCTCAGGTGGGGTTTTTACCAGTAGCACCACCTGGGAAGCCCTTAGGAAATGCTAAGTATGTAGACAGTAAACATCCATGATGTCTGTGGAATTTAAACTGCTTGTTACTTGTCTGTAAAATACTTGTTACTTTAGAAAATTATAAAAAAGAAATAATAACTTACTAGAGAGTGGATCACATTTGGATTTGCATATAGCCTTGCATGTCACTTCAAATAGAATTCTTTTCTTTCTTTGGTAATGAGACATTTGTTATTTTCTGTAAACATATTTTAAAATCAAGTTTCTTGCTTGAACTGGCTACCCGCTATTTATTTTCATCACCTGGTGATGTGTTTCTCAGATTGCTCACTGTCATTAAGGAGAAATTTGCTTTGCACAAATAGGTACACAATTTTGAAAATAAAATTTCTGAAAACTACCATTCACATTTACAATAGTTGAAATGACATCCGAAGCACATAGACGCCTCCCCTTCGTGGGTAAACATAACCGGATTCTGTTTGGAGATGATGGAAGTCTCTCGTGACCACCTTTCACTGCAGTGACTGCCGGCCACTCTCTGCTCGCAGGGGGCTGTGTGCGCTGCAGGTCAAGAGGCACCCAGTGCAGGCAGCTCAGCTGGGCTCTGGTCCACAGTAGGCAGCATGGTGCTTGTAGCAGCTTCAGAAGGACAAGGGCAGCCAGGGGGTGGGCTGAGGGCAGAGTGCAGGGCTGGGAGGGCAGAGCTGTCCTCGGGCCCAGCGCATTTGGCCGTCAGGCTGACCCAGCCTGGACCTGCTGACCCGCAGGCTATGGTGTCTTGACCAGCAACCCAGGGCACTCAGCCTCCTGCGCATCAGGGAAGATCAAGCTCTGCCCAGGGGACCTGGAACCAAGTTGTCCGGTAAGAAACTGCCACTGTCTGATCAGTGCATATTTTCAGCGAAAGCAGGAGGGAGAGGAGAGGAGGAGGAGGCCTCTGTCTTCATCCAGGTTCAGAGTCAGGCTTTGCTTCTCTTTCCATCGGTGATGCTCAGGCAAGTGCTGTCCTGCCCACAAGAGGTGAACAGGGGTGCTACGGAGTTGATGGGCTCCCCGTTTTCCCTGCAGCCTTCCTGTCCCTAGGAGCACGGTGGGTTCCTGTCCATCACTCTTGATGGAGTCGAGGAACTCGGGGGTGACTGCAGACTGTCCACCGGACCAGGCTTGGGACCTTCTGGGCTCAGAAAGATGTGCACGTGCTCGTGGTGCCAGGGCTTCCTTCTCTCTCTGGCTGGATGTGGAAGCATCATTCGAGTAGGGAAATTGCAATCTGGACCTTTCCTCTCATGCACAGAAGGGGAGGCTGTTGGGGTTACACAGTCTGAATCTGAGCAGCTCAGGGAGTTCCTAAGATGAAATGCTGGCTGTTCCATGTTGAGGTAACTGATGTGACTGACTCTGGGCACTTTTCTCAGCTCCTCCTCATCGGTGAACACCCACAGCAAAAGGTATTTATGACCATCGAGTGCACCAAAGTCCAGAAGCATTTCTCACTGGACACAAAGTCAGAACTTGAAAAATATTAGCTATGATAAAGATAGAAATGTTAAAATTAAAAAGACACAATATTTAGAATAAATAAGTTGCTACATACTGTGTGTGTGTGTGTGTGCACGTGCGAGTTTGTGTGTGTGTTGTGTATATGTGTGTATGTGTTTGTGTGTGTTCTTGTGTACCTTTATACGTATGTGTGTGTATCTCTGTGTGCGTACCTTCTACACATAGAATGATTATATTAATGCAGTGTGGATAGAACCATATTTTCAAGAGCCAGGCTTTCAGAAGCTGAACTTTTGATGATAAATTTTTTTTTTCAGTTTTTGAGATTTATCTTATGGGACACAACCTTACCTTCACTCAATATATACTGAGGATTACAGACGAGGTGATGGATAGATTTCTTATCTTTTATAGATGTCATCAGACATGTGGCTCCAGCCTCCACAGCATCAGCCACAGAGACGGAGACAGAAGCTGTTCAATAAATAGTTATGGTGTTGGTTCAAGTCGATTGCCATTTGCCAGAGAAAGAATGAATTCAGACCACTTTAGACATGAGAATCTCTCTGCTAGTGATCTTCCTCCATCAATCATACAAACACAGCGAGAATGTACTCGCTCTTCTCGCTTCTCCTCTAAGATAGAAATATCACAACACAATTTCACTTGCCTGGACACCCAGAGCACTAACATACTCACCTGTGGAGAGTTTGAGCTGGAGTCAGAAAGCCATGTGAACGTTTTCCGGGCAGACGTGCAGAGGTCACGTGTGACAGGAAGCCCGCAGCTGCCCTTGAAGGACACCTGCCCTGTGCACAGGCCTCACGAGCTCACAGGACCATTCCAAGCTCATCACAGGCTAAAAGGCACAAGAAGGAAGAGAGGGTCCCACTGCATGAGGTGGGGCTTCCCGATGTTGGGTGTGGAAAGTGTGAGTCAGACAGTCTGCCCAGCCCTCATCATCCCTGGACCCTCTGTGGTCTTGCCTCTTGCTTTGTGGACCCTGACACCAACCATACCCCAGGGACCCAAGGTCTCCGCTACCAGCACAGGCTTCTCCTTGAGTGTCAAACCCACGGATCTGCAGTCTCCAGCCGTCCCTTCCTAGCTGTCCCGCAAGGACATCTCAGACTCAGGGTGGGAAGCCTGGTTCCCAGTCCCGCCCTGCCCCCCGCGCCTGTGTGAGGCTTCTCTTCCTTCTCTTGCCTGGTCCTTGAAATCACGACTCTCTCTTCCACAGCACCCCGTCACATCCCTGCAGCCGCAGAGGGAGTGTGTCCCCCAAGCTGCATTGCTCTCCATCCCGCGGACCCCGCCCCATCAAGCTGTCCATCCCAGCTGTCCTGGCCTGAAGCCGGGGTCCCACTGGTCTCTCTGTCTCCCACCTCTCTGGCCCCCGGCCCTCCTCCACTGCAGCCGGAGCCCCACGCTCAGCATCACGTCCAGTCACGTCCCACCCACCCTGCGTCTCCCTTTCTCGCTAAGCGCACCATCCGACCCTATCAAGTCACCAGGACTTCACCACCCCTCCTTCGGCCAAGTCTCCCTCCTAAGGTCCACCCCGCAACCCGCCCAGCGCTTCTCCAGCCATAAAGCTGCAGTGATGCCTGACTCCCCTTTATCTTCTAGTTTACAGGACCATCTTCTAAGAAGCATTTTGGAGAAGCATAAAAGCCTACACAAGGTCCGTTAAGCGCGCATCTGCTGGGAATGTTTAGCCAGGCGCCTAGAATGTAACCGGTCCTTCCAGACCCTTCCTCAGCCCTTCACGCCTGCCTCCTCCGTCCCCAGAGCACATGTGCCCTGGGTCCTTTCAGTTCATCCTCCCGGTCTCTCACTCACTCTCGCTGGGTCACTGGCTCAGTGCGACACGGATGCTCACGCATGAAATAGGAATCAAGTTGACATAGTCTAGAGAAGTGGAAGTCACTCAGTCATGTCCAGCTCTTGGCCACCCGTGGACTGCACAGTCCGTGGCATCTTCCAGGCCAGAATCCTGGAGTGGGCAGCCTTTCCCTTCTCCAGGGGATCTTCCCCACCCAGGGATGGAACTCAGGGGTCCCGGGTTGCGGGCAGATTCTTGACCAGCTGAGCTCCAGGGAAGCCCAGAGAGGAGGTGTGCACAAAGATAGTCCCTCCGTCATTTGGACAGGGGTGGGGGGATGCGTACCAAGGAGCACGCGTGCACTTCCTCTGGACTGTGGGATTTTCTCTTCTGCAGGCAAGTTGCACTCAGCGGCTTTCTGCATCCACCTTCTGACAAGGCAAGGGGAGGCCAGCCCTCAGCCCAGGCACACACAGGCCTCCGGAAAAGATCTGCTCCCTTGCCCGGGGCGTCCGTGTGGGCGAGTCCAGCCAGGGCTACCTCCCCTGAGTTCGAACGGTTTCCCACCACTTCCCCATATGTCTCCTCATTTGTTCACTCTGACTGATGAATAAAGTGAATTGTCTAGGTCTGTACCATTAATTCTTTCCAGAAACAACTTTTCTTTCCATTTAACTATGCTCAGGTCAGTCCAGTCCCTCAGTTCTGTCCAACTCTTTGCGACCCCATGGACTGCAGCACGCCAAGCTCCCCTGTTCATCACCAGCTCCTGGAGTTCACTCAAACTCACGTCCATTGAGTGGGTGATGCTATCCAACCATTGCATCTTCTGTCATCCCCTTCTCCTCCCAAATTGACTCTTTCCCAGCATCAGGGTCTTTTCAAACGAGTCAGTTCTTCAAATCAGGTGGCCAAAGGACTGGCATTTCAGCTTCAGCATCAGTCCTTCCAATGAATACTCAGGACTGATCTCCTTTAGGATGGACTGGTTGGATCTCCTTGTAGTCCAAGGGACTCTCAAGAGTCTTCCCCAACACCACAGTTCAAAAGCATCAATTCTTCAATGCTCAACTTTCTTTATGGTCCAACTCTCACATCCATACATGACCACAGGAAAAACCAGAGCCTTGACTAGATGGACCTTTGTTGGCAAGTGTATCCTTTTTAATTTGCTGTCTAGGTTGGGCATAGCTTTTCTTTCACTGTGTCACTGAAACTGCTTCTTAAAGCGTTGATAACCCTTCCTGTGTCTGTCAGTAAACTAAGGGCCACCTGCCATCTTTACAGGGACCCAGGGGTCACGGGAGCGCAGTGCCCGTCCTTTGCTCCATGTGCTCTGGATGCCTGCGGGTGTGAAGATCACGTGCGGTTTTGTGAACCGATGCCTTCTGTCTGTTATTCACCACCTCGTGTCCTTGCTCTGATTCACGCACGCTCTCCTTGTGACTTCTTCCTCTGTGTTTAGAGTGCTGTCCACTCCACAGAGAGTCCAGAGAAATAGGACCGTGGATGCCCAGAAACGAGTCTAGCGGTTCTATTAAACTCACAGTCTTACTAAAACTCCTCACCGCCAGGACCTCGGGGTCTTTGCCAGCTCTTCTTCTTCAGGGCTTAGGAGCCAGGGACTGGCTCCTGAAAGGAAAACTTTGGCCCATCACAATACCTTAAAATTTCAGGGAGAAAAAGAAAATGTCGTGTGATGAATCAGGACAGCAGGCACAGCCCTGTGCTTCCAAAACTTTTCTGTTTGAGAATCTTAATGTGTATTTACACATATATTTAAAATATTAATATTTAAAATGTAATTAAAAGATTTAAACCCATTTTAATAGTAAAGGGAGGTAAACAGTAATGCCCATCTGAGTTGTTCAAGCTCCTTAGAGTATGGGGTAGGGGTAAAATTCATTAATATTAAGAGCAGTCTTGAGACACCTCATCTGGTTCTTGGAGACACACAATGGGGAGATGATGTAAAGGGCAGGAGAGAGCTTCAGGAAGCGCCAGGGCAGAAGTCTGAATCCTGCGGGCAGCCGGCAGGGTCCAGGAGGAGTCCCGAGCAGGAGGGGCACTGTCTCTTGTCTAGGATGGCGTTTCTCAGCCTCTGTGCTGCTGACGTCCAGGCAGAACACCTGTGCGGCGGGGCCTGTCCTGTGCCTTGAAGCCTGCTGAGCAGCGTCGCTGGCCTCCGCCCTGAGATGCCGGGAGCAGCCCCTCCCCACAAGCAGTAATTAAAAGTGTCTGCAGACTTTGCTGATGGTCCCATGGAGCCGAGGTGCCCTCAGTTGGGACCACAGATCCAGAAAGACACAGGAAGCAGCGCTTTGTCTTCATCACTTGCCTGGCCATTTGGTAAGAGGATGGAGTGTGTCTGTTCTTGGAGGACCTTGAGTTCAGTTCAGTTCAGTTCAGTCGCTCAGACGTGTCCGACTCTTTGCAACCTTATGAATCGCAGCACGCCAGGCCTCCCTGTCCATCAACAACTCCCGGAGTTGACTCAGACTCACGTTCATTGAGTCTGTGATGCCATCCAGCCATCTCATCCTCTGTCGTCCCCTTCTCCTCCTGCCCCCAATCCCTCCCAGCATCAAAGTCTTTTCCAATGAGTCAACTCTTCTCATGAGGTGGCCAAAGTACTGGAATTTCAGCTTTAGCATTATTTCTTCCAAAGAAATCCCAGGGCTGATCTCCTTTAGAATGGACTGGTTGGATCTCCTTGCAGTCCAAGGGACTCTCAAGAGTCTTCTCCAACACCACAGTTCTAAAGCATCAATTATTTGGCGCTCAGCCTTCTTCACAGTCCAACTCTCACATCCATACATGACTACTGGAAAAACCATAGCCTTGACTAGACGGACCTTAGTCGGCAAAGTAATGTCTCTGCTTTTGAATATGCTATCTAGCTTGGTCATAACTTTTCTTCTAAGGAGTAAGCGTCTTTTAATTTCATGGCTGCAGTCACCATCTGCAGTGATTTTGGAGCCCAGAAAAATAAAGTCGGGAGGACCTAAGAAGCAGCCAAACTTCTCCATGTGGCCTAGCAACAGCTCTAAGCAAAAAGCAGCAGCAACACCCCACGTTTCTGATTTCTGGTTGAAAGGAAAATACAATCATTGGCTTCTTGCTCTGGCGTGAAAGACAGGCATTTGTCTAATCTTGGCTTTCTTATACTTGTCCTACCAGGAAATAGTAAATCTACTCAATTTTTACACTGATTGTCACAAAATACTGAACGTATTTCAAGGCAAACACAGATCTGAAAAAAAAAAAAAAAACCCCAGAACAGTTCCACGAGAACTCCATGTGAACTGTAAGTGGGCATCACTGAATTTCTTTCTGGATTGTCTCGGAGAGGGAAAGATATTCAAGGACACTTTCAAATCCGGGCGATCACAGCTGCCCACCTCTGCTGAGCTCGGCTCTGTCCCAAGCCATCTGATCTCCCCCAAAGCCCCATGTCTTTGTTTTGTTTCACAAATTAACCAGTACCATGGAAGGAGAGGTATTTCCAGCTTGAGAAAGAGCTTTTAGAAGTCAGTTTTTAAAAATACACAGTTTACCAGGAAAACAAAGAGCGAGAGGTAAAAACTTAGAGTTCTTTTTTTAAATTAATTTATTTATTTTAATTGGAGGCTGATTACTTTGCAATATCGTGGTGGTTTGTGCCATACATTCACATGAATGAGCCTCGGATGTACGTGTGTCCCCATCCTGAAGTCCCTCCCACAACCTCCCCATCCCATCCCTCAGGGTCATCCCAGTGCACCAGCCCTGAGGACCCTGTCTCGTGCATCGAACCTGGACTGGTGATCTATTTCACATATGGTAATAACCATGTTTCAAAACTTAGAGTTCTTTAAAGCCAGTAAACATCTAAACAGAAGGCTCAGTGTTACTCATAATTTAAAAATGCTAATCAGAATAACATTTAACTACCCATTTCCACTTGGAAAAAGTAATGAAGATTTTCAAGACCTCTCATTGTCAACAAATGTATAAAGGATGTATTCTCTCTCTGGTGTGGTTGGGACATGTACATTTAATAGTGTTTCTTGGGAGAATTTGGTGATAGCTATAAACTGTGGAAAATTCTGAAAGAGATGGAAATATCAGGCCACCTGACCTGCCTCTTGAGAAACTTATATGCAGGTCAGGAAGCAACAGTTAGAACTGGACATGTAAAAACAGACTGGTTCCAAATAGGAAAAGGAGTACGTCAAGACTGGATATTGTCACCTTGTTTATGTAACTTATACGTAGAGTCGGACACGACTGAGCGACTGAACTGAACTGAACTGAACTGAGTATATCATGAGAAACGCTGGGCTTAAAGAAACACAAGCTGGAATCAAGATTGCTGGGAGAAATATCAATAACCTCAGATATGCAGATGACATCACCCTTATGGTAGAAAGTGAAGAGGAACTAAAAAGCCTCTTGAAAGTGAAAGAGGACAGTGAAAAAGTTGGCTTAAAGCTCAACATTCAGAAAACGAAGATCATGGCATCTGGTCCCATCACTTCATGGGAAATAGATGTGGAAACAGTGTTAGACTTTATTTTTTGGTCTCCAAAATCACTGCAGACTGTGACTGCAGCCATGAAATTAAAAGATGCCTACTCCTTGGAAGGAAAGTTATGAACAACCTAGATAGCATATTCAAAAGCAGAGACATTACTTTGCCAACTAAGGTCCATCTAGTCAAGGCTATGGTTTTTCCTGTGGTCCTGTATGGATGTGAGAGTTGGACTGTGAAGAAGGCAGAGCACCGAAGAATTGATGTTTTTGAACTGTGGTGTTGGAGAAGACTCTTGAGAGTCCCTTGAGACTGCAAGGAGATCCAACCAGTCCATTCTGAAGGAGATCAACCCTGGGATTTCTTTGGAAGGAATGATGCTAAAGCTGAAACTCCAGTACTTTGGCCACCTCATGAGAAGAGTTGACTCATTGGAGAAGACCTTGATGCTGGGAGGGATTAGGGGCAGGAGAAGAAGGGGACAACAGAGGATGAAATGGCTGGATGGCATCACTGACTCGATGGACGTGAGTCTGAGTGAACTCCAGGAGTTGGTGAGGGACAGGGAGACCTGGCGTGCTGCGATTTATGGGGTCGAAAAGAGTCCGACACGACTGAGCAACTGAACTGAACTGAACTGAAAATGTTTTAATTCTATCAATTTGCTGGCAGGATAGTCCACTATGAGAAATTTACCCTGAAGTCATACAAAAAACAGTAAGTATATGGAGATTCACAACAGCTTTCAAAAACAAAGCAAAATGGAAACAGCTAAAAACGTTTAGTATCACAGGAACAGATGAATAAACTGAGGTGTGGGCAGGACAGAGAGGGCTGCTGGAAGATAAGGACCCCAGGAGACTGTGAGCTGGGAGGCGAGTCCCCGGTCACGAAGGAGAACTTAAATATCATTAAACAGGAAGGATGCATCCACATCTCCACTCAGGCAGCAGCAGAAGGAGGTGCGGGCACAGATGCTCTTTCTCCGGAGTCAGACTCTTCAAGAATGGTTGTCCTGGGTTCCCCTGGGGGCCCGGTTGTTAAAGAGTGTGCCTGCCAGTGCAGGAGAGCTGGGTCTAATCTCTGATCCAGGAAGATGCCATGCAGCAGAAGAGCTGAGTCCATGAGCCACAGCCAGAGGCGCCCATGCCCTTGGGACCTGGTGCGCCACGGCGCGAGAAGCCGCCGCCACCAGAAGTGCCTCACGCAGCAACGAAGACCACAACAGCCAAAAGTGAAACAAATCACTCTTTAAATTATATATTAAAAGAGTGACTATCCCTGGAGTCAGAGGAGACTTCTGGACTATTTTCCTTTGATCACATAATTATCTGGGCTTCCCTGGTGGCTCAGCTGGTAAGAATCTGCCTGCAATGCGGGAGACCTGGGTTCGATCCCTGGGTTGGGAAGATCCCCTGGAGAAAGGAAAGGCTACCCACTCCAGTATTCTGATCTGGAGAATTCCTTGGACTATATAGTCCATGAGATCACAAAGAGGCAGACACAACGTAGATTTATTTCTTTTACATTTAAAATGAATTAATTTAAAAAGACAAATAAACCAAGTGACTAGCGAAGGGAGCAGGTGACTCACTGGTGGATGAAGACAGCCTCACACCAGGATTCCTGAGTGGCTCCACACGAAACACCAGTGTCACCAGCAAAGCGGTGCCCTTTTCTGTCTTGGATGTTGACTAAGAAAGATGTGCAACTTGAGAGGTAAGTTTTATTTGGGGCAAAATGAAATGCCGCTCCAAAGCGGCAGTGGGGGAAGGTCAACATATAACGTTTGGTGGCAGGCGAGTTCAATACCATGAAGCCCTCATTCTAGAAAAGGCTTTGTGTTAGTCTTGAGGATCTGATGTCACCATGAAGGGATTTAGCGCTTCTCTTGATATGAGGAGATGCAAGGGTTGAGATCACAAAATCTGTTCCTAAAAACATCCAACTACCTAAAGACCTGTCCCACCAGATTCCCTGAGCACAGAGCGCCTGACTCTGCCCTGAGTTCACTCAAGGGCTGTTGAAGGTCAACAGCTGGCGCAGCCTGGGGCTCAGTCTCCGCTGAGGCGGACGGCAAATGCCTTTGCTGTTCAGGCATTGGCCATACCCTTGGTTAGTGTCGATTTGAAGTTGACACAGATCAGGATGGGCAGGCTGGCGTAGAGTGGCAGGTCCCTGCAGCAAAGGGTGGCGTGCTCCCCTCCTGGTGGATCGCACACCCAGGGCTGCGTACCTAAGAGGCTTGTGTCCCTTCCCCCGACAGAGCAAAGGCCCCAGGCCAGAAAGAGAGCCCGTGTCCTGTGTGTCCCCCGTGGGTGGGGAGCAGTAGGTCATTAACAGGAAGGCGCTGTCACTGCTCATCCTTTGTAAGCACAGAAGACAGGCCAGGTGACTCTGATATTTAGCGATGCTTAACCACCCAGCTGCCTCTGCAAGGCTCTGAGCTCCCTCTTGGTCATGCTAAGTCTCTTCAGTCATGTCCGACTCTTGTGACCCCATGGACTGTAGCCCAGCAGAATCCATGGGATTCTCCAGGCAAGAATACTGGAGTGGGTTGCCATGTCCTTCTCCAGTGGATCTTCCCAACCCAGGGATCGAACCTGCATCTCTTGCCTCTCCTGCTTGGGAGGCAAGCTCTTTACTGCTAGTGCCGCCTGGGAAGCCTAGTCTGTACCTCAGGGACCTGTAAATCTGATCTGACCTTTATGCTTCCTAGACGCAGAGCTGGCTGGTCTCCAGCACTTTAAAGGCTGTTTCTATGAAGCACCAAATGCAGCTTCCTCCAGGAAGGCAGACCAGACAGCCACCCAACTGGAGAGTCGGGTGCTTTTGTTTCTCTGTATTAAAATTAACTTTAAATGACACATTGATTCCAGTCCTACGAAATTTAGCAAACAGTGCATTGCATTTGAATACATTATAATAATCAAGCTCCCATGTTTGAATTAAAGCTTTTTATTGCATGATCTGACTGAATACTGTAAAAACCTCATTAATTTCTATGCCACTAATTTGTAATTTGTGATAAAGCCTGAGCAAGGGTGGTGGAGGAGGAGGGAGAAGAGCCCTGACTGAAGTTGTTTTTGTTTTTTTCACTGCAAATCTTTTTCATGAAAGTGCAAATCAGCACTGTAAACAAGGTTGCAGGGGGTCTGATTTGAAATACTTAAGAAAATAAACTTTTCAAATACCTTTTAGAAGCATCATTTACATGCATACAATTTATATGCTAATTACAAATCATTCCAGTCTATTCACTAAAGTAATTCCCTTGAGAACCTCAGCTGGGCTTTTTCTTTTTCTTTCTTTCCCTATTTTCTTTTCTTTTTTTTTTTTTGGCCTGGGTTAAGTTTACTATTATGCTTGAAAGTTACAAAATGTGTGCCCCAACATGCTTTGTAATTTAAATGGGCTTTGTGTGATTAGTTTAGATTAGTAAGATCTCACTGCAGTTTCTGTTGCTTCTTCTCTTGCATTCTAATTCAATTCTAAAATGTTCAGAAAGTGCTTCTCCCCAAAAGGAAATTCTCAACAGAAGTGGTGGAACTAACTTGACGGAGCAGAGAGAGAAGGGGGAGGCTTGGGCTCCAGAAGTCCAGTCACCGAGCTGCAGCTGACCCTGTTTAATAGATTTTACGAGAATGCTTTGCAGTTGGAGTGGTGTGTGTGTGCACTCGGAAACGACTGATCACCTGCTATCACCCTGTCCCCTGGACTGTAGCCCGCCAGGCTGTGCTGTCCATGGGATTCTCCAGGCAAGAACACTGGAGTGGGTTGCCATGCCCTCCTCCAAGGGATCTTCCCGACTCAGGAATTGAACCCATGGCTCTTCCGTCTCCTGCACTGACAGGTTCTTTACCGCGCTACCTGGGAAGCCCCTCTCTGAGTGGGCCTGATAAGCTTGATAAACATTGGTGTATATTTTGCACAATGAATGAAGTTGTCACCCTGGTGCAGGTTTTACATTCCCCAGCCATTTACCGTCTGAAGTCATATCTGTATTCATATCAAGGATTTTGCCTCGCATCCAGAGTTATGATGGTCCCCGGGCCAGAAGTAAATGAAATCAAATATGTAGGTCATAACTGCACAAGAAAATAGATTTTCTGAATAGCCGGATAGAGACAGAACAATAGGAAGGTGTGTCTGCCCTGCCTCTCCAGCTGCCCCAGTAGGGG
>SJYC01094637.1:0-20522 GCA_006408675.1 Madoqua kirkii
GGGGGGGGGGGGGGGGGGGGGGGGGGGGGGGGGGGGGGGGGGGGGGGGGGGGGGGGGGGGGGGGGGGGGGGGGGGGGGGGGGGGGGGGGGGGGGGGGGGGAAGGTGGATCCTAAGAAGGAGGAGCAATGGATGAGCTGACTTCGCTAGGGAGACACGGGCCTGATGCAGACTCAGCGGAGAAGCTTGTCTTTTCCCAATTTATTTAGTTTGCTAATTGGGTTACAAAATAAAATTAAGACTAACAACAAATACCCTCCTTCAAGCCACGTGAATTATGCATTGCCTTGCTCTGCATATAACTTTAGGTGGTAAGGCAATTAAGCCTAGGAATGCTCACCAGAGGGAGGCTGCTGTTCACAGAATCTAGCAGATGCCTTGGAATTTCAGTCTTACGCAACGTAATTATTCTTATGTGAAATATAATTAATGAAGAAAACGCCTCAGATGTGTGGGCTAGGAAGGCAAATATAACCATCCTTTATTGTGCCTTCAAGGTTAGAATTATTATAGCACTTATGATTTTATTATAATTACCCATAATGAGACTCCACACGTGTGATGTAGTCTACATGCTTTCGACAATAGAAGTTTTCAAGATGCCTCATTAAGTATTTTAGTATATATTTATGTGATTTTTCACTCCGCCTCCCGGTTTTGGTGGCAACACAGCCCATGTAAAAGCATATGTACAAACTTTAATAAAAAGCGCCATCATTAACGATCATAAAATGATTACAATGAATAGATATTAAGATGTCACAGCTGCCTAAGCCACCCCTTTATGTACTCCCGTGCTGAATTGTTTTATGACCTAACATAAACCTATTAAACTACTGGTAATAAAGGATTGTAATTAGTGATAAAACCTTGTTGCTTAGTGAGCCAAGACAGTCATCCTTACTTTGAGTTTTATTGAAAGTAATCAAGATGAACCTTCAGCAATGTCAAATAACAGTAGAGAGCAAGGTTGTGCTTTTCATCAGGGGCACCATCGATCAGCCTCTCTGGAGTTTCCCTTCTCAATTGATTTTGCTTGGTTTTTGTGTTGTGCTTACCTTGTTTGTAAACACCAGGTGCCAGAGGAAGCATTCCAAGGCGGAGAGGAGCTGGCAAGCGGATTGCCTGCCCTCTGAACGGCGAGGTCCTGGGGTCCCGGCTCCTGGCTGTCACTGTGGAGCTGGTCGGGTGCAGCTCTGGTCTGGTTCTGTCCCCTGCAGCTGGGACCACTGCCGAGGGGAGACACCCAGCCCTTCGGGTGCTGGTCAAGAAAGAGGAAGCCGTGCAGAGAACAGGACGGAACCGTGACCTTCGGCGATCACCTCACAGTAACGCTTCTCCTGATCAGCCTCAGCCAAATGTCAACTTGGCTTCCGCCCGCGCAAAGGCCTCGCTCTAAGCTCCGCGCACCCACTGGGCCTCTCCACACTGTGCGCCCCCCTCCGGGAACACAGTCCTGATGCCCGCGTGTGCAGGAGGCTGCCTCTCCATGTCCTCCAGTGGAGGGGACGCCCACAGCTCTCCAGATGCGAATTTCCCATCTGCCCTTCAAACTTCAGGACGGGGGCCACGTGAGCAGGGGTGGGAGCCTGGAGGATGTCTTTGCAAAGCTTCGAGAAGGGGCAGGACAGAGTTCTCTGGGGGCGCTCCTGGCCTTGACCTCCGGACCTTCAAAGGAAGGTGTGTCTGAGAGGCCTGCCCTGAATCTTTAAGGTGACCTGGAGACCAGACCTTCCCTGTGCACCTAAGCATGTATCTGAGCGAAGACTTTAACGCGCATGTCCCTGCTGGGCCAGGCAGCCTGCTGCGCTCGGGTAGACCAGTAGGCAGACTTCAGTCACCAGAAATCCACTCCTGGTCAGTGGACACTGTGCGTCCTGGGGGACAACAGAGCCTGGACTGAAAAAAACCAGCAAGAACACCCAGACCCGCTGGAGGACAGCAGGGCTGGTGAGGGGCCGGGGTTTAGCCTGAGCTCCGGCAGGACGCTGACCAGCGCAGACCTCAGTCCTCACCTTTCCCTGGAGGCCTCAAGGGCCCCACACCCAGAGGTGGGGAGCGAGGGAGGCAGGCCTGAGGAGCAGGGCTAAAGCAGAGACCCCGTGTAAATGACCCGCCGTGAGCTAGAAGAGCTGCTGAGCTATACACCAGGAACCGGTGGGGCACCAGGCAGACGGCAGCACTGAATGCCTCTCAGTGCTTCTCTTTCCTCTTCTTATCCCCTTCAGGTATGTTTGATTGCTTTTTAAAAAATTTTACTAGAGGATAGTTGGTTTTGGAAAAGGAAATGACAGTCCACTCCAGTATTCTGACCTGGAAAATCCCATGGGCGGAGGAGCTTGGTGGGCTGCACCCCGTGGGGTTGCAGAGCTGGACACAACTGAGCGACTAACACACACATAGTTGATTCGCAATGTTGTGTTAATTTTGTGTGTACAGCTAAGTGGTTCAGTTATACATATCAGTTGCTGTTTAGTCACTCAGTCGTGTCCAGCTCTTTGCGACCCTGTGGACTGCAGCACACCAGGCTTCCCTGTCCCTCACCATCTCCCAGAGTTTGCTCAGACTCATGTCCACTGAGTCAGGATGCCATCCAACCATTTCATCCTCTGTTGTCCCCTTCTCCTCCTGCCTTCCGTCTTTCCCAGCATCAGGGTGTTTTCCAGTAAGTCAGCTCTGTATATTAGATGACCAAAGTATTAGAGCTTCAGCTTCAGCATCAGTCCTTCCAATGAATATTCAGGGTTGATTTCCTTTAGGATTAACTGGTTTGACCTTACATCATTACATATATTTATTCTTTTTCAGATCTTTTACCCATATAGATTTCAAGCCTGAGTGTAGTTTCCTGTGATATAGTAGATCCTTGTTGATTACCTGTTTTATACACAGTAGTGTGTTTCTGTTGCTACTGCTGCTGCTGCTAAGTCGCTTCAGTCGTGTCCGACTCTGTGCGACCCCACAGACGTCAGCCCACCAGGCTCTCCCATCCCTGGGATTCTCCAGGCAAGAACACTGGAGTGGGTTGCCATTTCCTTTTCCAATGCATGAAAGTGAAAAGTGAAATTAAAGTCGCTCAGTCATGTCTGACTCTTAGCGACCCCATGGACTGTAGCCCTCCAGGCTCCTCCATCCATAAACCCAGTCTACTCATTTGTCCCTCCCTCCTTTCTCTTTTGGATATCTTAATTTTGTTTTCTAAGTCTGTGAGTCAGTATCTATGTCTGTGAGTCAGTTCGTAACTCCCTGCAATGCGAGAGACCCAGGTTTGATCCCTGGGTCTTGAAGATGCCCTGGAGAATGAAATGGCACCCATTGCAGTATCCTCGCCTGGAGAATCCCGTGGACAGAGGAGCCTGGCGGGCTGCAGTCCGTGGGCCGCAGAGAGCTGGACACAACTGAGTGGATGCGTGGTCTCCTACGCTGCAGGAAGATGCCATTTTTTAAAGTCAGGTTCCACATATGAAGGGTATCATGTGGCCAGTCTTCTACAGACTTGGCAAGGGCTGGGATTAGGGCTGGAGAGGCCCCTCCTTCTGAGCCTAATTCCCTGTTATTATGAGTAGGATGCCCGCTTTCTCGTGTGCTCTCCGGGCAGTGCTCTCTCAGAGAAATTCTAAGAGGAAACCAGAGCACAGCTACGCTCCCCTAAATGTCAGCCTGGTGACAGAATCTCCCAGTACTTGACATCTACGTGAAATCAGAGGACACTGAGGTAGATGGCTTTTGCCAGCAACTCAGAAAGACTGCACATGTGTTTTCTTTTTTATCTTAAGTGTATATGGAGTTGCAGGGCTAAATACGTAAGCTATAGCAGTTGGTCAGCTTTCAAGCTACTTGAAGCAAGGCAAGCATCTGCGTTGGCAACCCGGATACCAGCCGTAAGCTGACCAGTAATTAAACCAGTGCATCTGTAACAGCTGTCAGCTCTTCTTTCCGGCGACTTGGATGCAAACCCGAAGCAAGAAAACTGAGGGTGAGAAAAGCAAGAGCTTGAGAGAGCTTTGGTTGTGGAGGATCCTTGCTGGGCTGTCCTCGGGGCAGGTTAGCAGACCTGCCTGGGCTTTCAAGAGGCTGCTGGGGGCAGCTCAGTGGAAGAGAATCCGCCTGCCAGTGCAGGAGACCTGGGTTTGATCCCTGGGTTGGAAAGATCCCCTGGAGGAGGAAATGGCAACCCACTCCAGGGTTCTTGCCTGGAGAATCCCATGGACAGAGGAGCCTGGCAGACTCCAGCACCTGGGAGTCGGCACAGCCTAGCGACTGAGTCTGCATGTGCGCAGTCTGACTGGAAGGGTCAGGGCTCCGTTTACCAATTACCAGCAGGAAGAAGAGCTTCAGATAAGGTGCACACCTGCGCTCTGCCACCTCCCGGGGCGGGCCCTGGCGGGGGCAGGCAGCACCCTCCCTGGGGCAGCTCCTGAGGTCTGATGCTTCACTATTCATGATCTGGACAAAACCTCCACCCTCCATCTCCCGCTCCCTATCCCAGTCCAGATGAGGACACACAGTACATACTCTGGCAAGATCTCTGTCCACGTGGGGATGCTCTGTGTCTACAGATGCTCGGACCAGGCTTGGAGCTCTCGAGGGTTCTAAGTGACCGGGAAACAGTAAGCCCAGTGGTGAGCAACCCGTCTTTCTGGGCTGGAGGCTGCAGTTAATGGACGGCCCTGCCCATCCCCTCAGCTTGGCCCCTTCTTTGTGCAGAACCTCATCTGCTTGATGCGTTTGAAAGTCATGCCGTGGGGACCCCAGCCTGCCTTGAGACAGTTCCCTGCTTTCTAAAGTAAGCTGGCAGCTCTGTGGCTCTGCCGCGGGCCCTGTGGTGACGGGAGAACCAGCGCAGGTCAAGAGCCTGGCTTTCGGGGCACGAGGGCTCAGATTCCATGCAGACACAGCGGCATCCTTCACCCCGACCAGCCCGATGGCAGACGCCACCGCACCGGGCACCCAGCGCGGAAGAGCAAGTGCTGAGGAGCCTGTCAGCCCCGAGGCGGCGCCGGTTGCAGTGAGATGGGACGGTTCTCAGTGAAACTTTTAAACACTTAGGCCGATTTATTTACTCTCTCTCGAGGCCACTGAAAGCCCCCACCGTGTGAAGGAAAGCACAGCATAGTTGTTAGGGATCTGACTGCAAAACAGGACGGATGTTTTCCTTTTAAAACCTCTTCATACCTTCACAGTCTCTTATGTCCGCATGGACTCTTAAGATGTGCTCATTCCCAAGTAGTCAAACTAGGAATTACTTGCCAGTCTTGGGAACACAGACCCCTGATGCAAGCCCTCAGCACACACTCTGTCTCTGCTTCTCTTGATGAGAAATGTGACAAGCAAACACTTAAACTGAAACGCAGACATAAACGAGGGTCTGGGGCTCCAGAGCAGACCCCCTTCCTGCGGACGGCATCTTCCAGGATACGCTGGGAGATCGCACTCCGACTATCCACGTTATCCGGCTCGGACTGCAGCTCTCCTGTTGGACAGTTTATCCCATTTCGTCAAACAGACTGTCAGATGTGCCTGGGCATAGCAAGTCATTGGGGCTGGATTTATTTCAGTGGCCTCCCTCTCTCCTGGTTTCAAGAAAGTAAGCCCTGGCCCTCCAGACGCTGTGAGAACCACGAGATACGGGCGAGATTGCATCCACACTGGAGAGAGGAATGACCAGCCCCGCTGTGATGTCTTTTGAACAAGTCGCTGCAGACAGAAGTAAATAACAGTTAATTACGAATCACTTTCTGGATGGGGCCTGGGCAGGCCTCTCGCCTTGAATAATGATCGGGCCCTCGGGGTCTCACCTGACTGCGAGCCTGTGCCGAGACACAGGCTGGGTGCCTGCAAGTTTCAAAACAAGCTGCTAAATACAAAAGCTTATTGGATTACAGCGATTTAGGAAAAGCGTTCGGCTCTCTCGGTGACAGCAGAGTGAGGGCAGAGGGGGCTGGCTTGAGGACGGAGAGGGTCGGGCAGGAAGTCGGCTCTTGTTTGCTGACTTTGGAGACCTTGTCCCAAGCCAGGGAGGCTGTGGGCTGCTGACCTCGGCTGGCTGACCCAAGGAGGCAGGCTCTGTGACAAGATTTTAGACTCAAAATCAGAGGAAGGCACTCATAGTCAAATAATGCATGCCGTAAGACTGGACTTTTTTTTAATCAGAAAAGGATTTTTATGACCATCAGCAGACCTTCTGATTTCCTGGTGATAGGGTGTTTTGTTTGTTTAACAGTAAGTTAGCTTACTACGTTTTTAAGCACAATTTTAAGTTACTGTGCTTGCAAAAACAAGACAATGTTGAAAATAATGAATGTCAGCATTCATGCATTGAAAAGACCTTGGCTTTTGTAATTCACTAAAGCAATTTCTATTCATTTAGTTGAGCTAAATGCTTATTGTTAAAGACAAAAGCCCCAGCAGTCTGACACTGAGCTCATTATGTATGTTAGAAACACGGCAATCCAAGGCCACACCACATGCAACAAAGCTGGAGACTGGGGGGAGAGGGGGTTGGGAAGGGAGGGAGAAAGCCAGGATCCAGGGATTAAAATGCAGAACACACCGTCCTCCTCAACAACTTTCCATTTAGGCCTGATTAAAACTTCAAAACAAAGCTGGCTGGAAGCATCAGTAGAAAGATTTCTGTTGTTGTCATTAAGTAATGGGGGTGATCATTCAACTGCAGGAAGTTTAATGGGGCCCCATCTCAGAGACCTCCAGCAGCGAGGACTCACGTCCCAGCTGATCCTCAAAACTGCTGGAAATGCTAGAGGCCGTGTTGACAAACATTTGCAGAACAGCCTTATGTAGACAGAGTGAGTTCTAGAAGATAAACTCACCTCTTTTGATTAAATAGTGCTGACAAAGCACAAGAATAACATTTCTCGCACTGATGTTGGCCCCCGTAGCTGGAGGGGCACTTCTGATGGCCCTCTGAGCCCAGCACCCAAGCCTCAGGTGAGCCTTCGTGCCTGGCCGGCGGGAGTCCTGCAAGGGAAGAAGAGAGCCTCGGCTCCTGTTACGGGCAAGACAGCCTCGCCGCGCTCGGTGGTCTTCTCGTGACTACCCTCCATATCAGGGGAAAAACCTGACCATTTCTCCCAGGAGCAGAAGTTTCGAAGTTGAGACCAAGCATTTGCACGGGCACTTCCGCAAGATAAAAGTGGAGCAGTTTCTGAGGAGATTAACGTTATTGTTTCAGCTCATCCAAAAACAGTGTGTGCAGCTTTACTCTCGAGACAAAACCCGTGAAGCCCAGGCGGGAGACCATCCAGGCATAGTTTAAGAGGCCACAAGAATCTTGAAGAGGTCGCCCTCCAGAAGTTTTCCTTTCAGCCTACAAAACTTGAAAGCTACTTTTTAGAAATGGCGAAACGTGTCATTAAAATAGGCCGAGAGTACAGTTTCAACCCAAAGAAGTGCAATGAGTCGGTTTGAGGGATCCGAGGGGTCTGTCCCCGTGAGACATCTCAAACTCAGCTGCAAACACACCTGGAGGAGCTCTCGCCCCAAATCAGGGAGAAACATAGCTGCCTCCTGCGCGTGGAGGGGAGGCTGTCTTATCGGTGGCCGAGTGCCGCTGACGGTCCGATAGTGACACGGGCCATCCATCATGCCATCAGCGCCGTCAGGGACGCGGCGCCTCCGCCCGCCCGCGCCGCGAGCCCAGAGGCGGACGCTTAACCCCTGCGAGCCTGCAGCGGCCGCAGCCTCCACTGGCCCGGCGCGCGGGAGGTCTCCGCAGCATGACGGCAAATCCATGCGGGCCTGCAGGCTGCCGTCACGCCGCGCAGGCCCACCAGGCCGCCGGGACGAGCGCGCGGGGCGCGGCCTTTATCACGCGCCTCGTAGAGCCGTTTAAGGGGTCTCGGCCGAGACCCTGCCAGGCGGGAGGGCCGGCCAGCCACCGCCGGCTCCCTCTCCGGGAATTCTCCAGCGCTATGGCTCTCAGAGGCCCAGAGTCAGCACTCAGGTGCTGCAGATCCATCTGATATTCTTGCCCTGTGTCTACACGTTGACCATCTCTGTAGATTTATTTATCTTTAATCTATAGTGCACCAGTAGTGAGATACTTGAGTTGGGAGATGCCTCTGGATACTGTGTAGCCTTTTACCGTGTCCTCTGCTGCTGCTGTTAAGCACTTCAGGTGGGTCTGATTCTGTGGGAACCCACGGACAGCAGCCCACCAGGCTCCTCCATCCACAGGATTCTCTAGGTAAGAATCCTGGAGTGCGTTGCCGTTTCCTTCTCCAATCGTCTAGAAAGGCCTAAACCATAAAAAGACAGCGTGTTTTTTTAACACGTATGGCACTCGGGGGCAGAGACACACTGCCGCATTTGTCCACCACCATCTTCTGCGCTGCCTCTTGAACTCCCAAGAGTGCAGGTGCCTGGCTGTGATCTCCATGGACACACACGGGTGTGGTGACCATCCCTGTGCGTTACACAGGTGTTCACAGCGAAATAAATCGCCCTTCTAAATTTTTCTAGGTTGTGTCTGATTGTTTTATTATTTCTTTCTTCCATTTTTGTTAAATCACAACAAGCTTTTCTCGGATTAAAAAAAAAAATCTAGTTGACTAGTAATATAGTCCTTCCTTGTGTATGCAAGATCTCTTCACACCTTGATAAAATCAGCATCTATTTTCTATTTCGATACTAATGCATTTCCAGTGCCCGGTGAGGAATACCAGGAACAGGCTGCACGGTTGCCTGTCCTAGGAAACAGAGCTGACTCTAGAGGCAAGTGAGGATTTTGTTTCCGGAGAGTCTATCACGGGGTCCCAAACAGCATGAGCGTGGCAGGGGGATAGAAGTCTTCAAAGGGAAAAGGTGTCCCGAGGGGGAAATTCCGAGCGGCTCTAGGCTGCGCTGGCTTCTGCGTGCCTTGGGCTCTCGCTGAGGTTGGGGCAGATTTCCCCACTGCTGTTTTGTTCAGCGTGGGTCCGGATGGACGCCGTCTGTGCTGAGATGTCTCACGGTGGGCAAAGCTGAAACTGAGCTTAAAGCTGCACTGGGAAAAGGAAATTTTAATATTCTACTTTCCCACAGTATTGGGCATGAGTCTGTCCTTCCAGATAAATGTGTATTGGTATGTAGTAGCAACATCGGTCATGATCTAACATCTGGACACCGGTGTCAAAACCTCAACAGGGGCCTCTGTGTCCTTCAGTCAGTGTAGACCATGGAAGCCGCCTACAGGAAGCCTTCCCAGCTACAAATTGCCAGTTGCTTTCTACCTGCTCCTCTTGCCAGTGGCAGCTTCATACCACCCAAAGCAATGACCTACTAATGCTTTTCTTATTTTTAAGTTTTGAAATATAATGACTTCCTAAACATTTGAAAAGACAGTTCCAAGTATTGAAAAGCCTACCACTGAAAGAAAAAAAAATTAGGCCAAACTTCACAAAAACTGAAAAAGTGGGTGTTGACATTAAAGAGTACTGGAATTATTTCCCACTTTTTAAATAAAAACTAGCATCTGTTTTTTGCAATGTGCAGTTATATGCTCATGTATTACCTTAAAGTTTGCCTTGTATGTGCAGAGCCAAGGATTTATAAAAAAGAAAAGGGAGTGAAATGCTTCCTTCAATAGTTAAAAGTTTGAATAAATTATAAATGTATAAAATTATAATTATGAAAAAACCGTAAAAATACTTCCACCCATAGAAATACACCAGGAGCAATGCGTGGCTTACCTACCCCTCAAGGGCATCTTGCGAACATTATTTGCCTTAGGCACCTTTCAGCCGGAAGGAGCGTCACAGATTCAGGACAGAGCTCAGGAGAGCTCTCGAGGTGCTCAGGTTGTTGCTCCAAAGCGATGCTGAGCCACCGACGGGGGGCTCCGTCTATAGCTGCGCTCCTCAAAGAGAAGCCGGGGCCCTTGGGTGGGAGGGGACAAGTGGACGGGAGTGAGGACCGCTGCTTGGCAAACACAGGGTAAAGTCATGCTGTCTCGGTTCGATGTTGGATGTTTTCGATGCTTGTTGAAACGTAGGAACAGCTTAGTCACAGGGACACCACGGAAGACAGGAGCATTCTGAAAACCCAGTGCCTGCCAGAACGGAGGAGCCAGGGCAGAAGATGGTGGTGGGCAAACGCTGCCATGTGTCTCGACTCCCAAAAGCAAGGACAATCATGAGTCCAGCAGGGCCCTTTCTTGACCGCTGACTTTTAACCCTGCTCCCCTCCATACTCTGTTAACTGAGGCCTTTATTTAGGAAAAAGGGCACCGGGAGTTCTCCTAACCGTAGAAGGAAAGAAACATGGCGAGCCTGACCCCACCCCTGGCTTGGATTCCCTGGGAGCTGAGGGGTCCCCCTTCCAACAGGACCCCTGTGTTTGCTGAGGGCTGGGACAGCCTTCCAGGAGCGGGCTTCACCATGGGACACGTGTCCAGCTATGACAAACGGAAGGAGCAGACAAGAGCGCTGCCTTTAAAAGTACGATGAACTCCCTGCAACGGTGGTGCCACAGTACGGGGGAGACCAGCACCACGGGGTCCCGGTATAGACACAGGGCTCGGGGCTGCTCGCGCTCGTGCGGAAGAGTCTGCATGATTCTCCTTGGCGCTGTAAACACAACTGAGCTAAGACACTATCCTGGGTGGGCTTGATAACCGATACAGCTTTAAGAGAACCCGGGTCATACCCGAGACTGACTGTCTCGTTGAAAACAAGTTTCTGATCTACACATTGTGACTCTGTGTCGTCAGGCCAGAATATTCAAATGCAAGATCAAACTGGTTTTTAAACAACTGAACCATTTCAGGGCACGTGTTTCCCCAAAGCGCAGGACGCAGGAGGGCAGGGCAGCCAAGGCGAGTGCCGGGGTGCCCAGCAGGTGGTAGAGGTCTGAACTGCACACCTGCACTCGGGACCCTAGTGAGAGTCTTGAGACTCCACCCCAAAGCCCCGCCACCATCTCTGGGGCCGGTCTTCTGCACAGACGTCTGTTTTTATGCGACTGCACCGTTGGCTGTCAGCTCAGGAGTGAACGCACTGCTCGCCCGGCTGGGTGTCCGTGGGCCCCTTCCATCCTGCATCTCCTTCCTCTCTCGTCCTTACTCACAAACTGTCCGCTGAGCCCCACTTTGCCTGCAGGCGGGCTGCAGACCCTCAGCCACGTTATGGGAAATGGTTGGTGTCGGTCCTTTCTCAGGACAAAAGATCAGAGCGAAAACAAAGAAATCCAAGCCAGGACTGCAGGAAGAGAGAGCCTCTAATCATAAAGAAAAAAAAATTAGGCCAAACTTCACAAAAACTGAAAAAGTGGGTGTTGACATTAAAGAGTACTGGAATTATTTCCCACTTTTTAAATAAAAACTAGCATCTGTTTTTTGCAATGTGCAGTTATATGCTCATGTATTACCTTAAAGTTTGCCTTGTATGTGCAGAGCCAAGGATTTATAAAAAAGAAAAGGGAGTGAAATGCTTCCTTCAATAGTTAAAAGTTTGAATAAATTATAAATGTATAAAATTATAATTATGAAAAAACCGTAAAAATACTTCCACCCATAGAAATACACCAGGAGCAATGCGTGGCTTACCTACCCCTCAAGGGCATCTTGCGAACATTATTTGCCTTAGGCACCTTTCAGCCGGAAGGAGCGTCACAGATTCAGGACAGAGCTCAGGAGAGCTCTCGAGGTGCTCAGGTTGTTGCTCCAAAGCGATGCTGAGCCACCGACGGGGGGCTCCGTCTATAGCTGCGCTCCTCAAAGAGAAGCCGGGGCCCTTGGGTGGGAGGGGACAAGTGGACGGGAGTGAGGACCGCTGCTTGGCAAACACAGGGTAAAGTCATGCTGTCTCGGTTCGATGTTGGATGTTTTCGATGCTTGTTGAAACGTAGGAACAGCTTAGTCACAGGGACACCACGGAAGACAGGAGCATTCTGAAAACCCAGTGCCTGCCAGAACGGAGGAGCCAGGGCAGAAGATGGTGGTGGGCAAACGCTGCCATGTGTCTCGACTCCCAAAAGCAAGGACAATCATGAGTCCAGCAGGGCCCTTTCTTGACCGCTGACTTTTAACCTCTGCTCCCCTCCATACTCTGTTAACTGAGGCCTTTATTTAGGAAAAAGGGCACCGGGAGTTCTCCTAACCGTAGAAGGAAAGAAACATGGCGAGCCTGACCCCACCCCTGGCTTGGATTCCCTGGGAGCTGAGGGGTCCCCCTTCCAACAGGACCCCTGTGTTTGCTGAGGGCTGGGACAGCCTTCCAGGAGCGGGCTTCACCATGGGACACGTGTCCAGCTATGACAAACGGAAGGAGCAGACAAGAGCGCTGCCTTTAAAAGTACGATGAACTCCCTGCAACGGTGGTGCCACAGTACGGGGGAGACCAGCACCACGGGGTCCCGGTATAGACACAGGGCTCGGGGCTGCTCGCGCTCGTGCGGAAGAGTCTGCATGATTCTCCTTGGCGCTGTAAACACAACTGAGCTAAGACACTATCCTGGGTGGGCTTGATAACCGATACAGCTTTAAGAGAACCCGGGTCATACCCGAGACTGACTGTCTCGTTGAAAACAAGTTTCTGATCTACACATTGTGACTCTGTGTCGTCAGGCCAGAATATTCAAATGCAAGATCAAACTGGTTTTTAAACAACTGAACCATTTCAGGGCACGTGTTTCCCCAAAGCGCAGGACGCAGGAGAGCAGGGCAGCCAAGGCGAGTGCCCGGGGTGCCCAGCAGGTGGTAGAGGTCTGAACTGCACACCTGCACTCGGGACCCTAGTGAGAGTCTTGAGACTCCACCCCAAAGCCCCGCCACCATCTCTGGGGCCGGTCTTCTGCACAGACGTCTGTTTTTATGCGGCCGCACCGTTGGCTGTCAGCTCAGGAGTGAACGCACTGCTCGCCCGGCTGGGTGTCCGTGGGCCCCTTCCATCCTGCATCTCCTTCCTCTCTCGTCCTTACTCACAAACTGTCCGCTGAGCCCCACTTTGCCTGCAGGCGGGCTGCAGACCCTCAGCCACGTTATGGGAAATGGTTGGTGTCGGTCCTTTCTCAGGACAAAAGATCAGAGCGAAAACAAAGAAATCCAAGCCAGGACCTGCAGGAAGAGAGAGCCTCTAATCAGGTTTGCTAAGCCCGCTCTCTGTTTTGAGAATCAGGTTTCACATTCAGAATGGGTGTGCACTCGCTTCAGTGATCCAGACACCTCCCAAACTGCGCAAGTAACAGCCCACGGCCACAGCTGCTGGCCTGCACTCTAGAGCCAGCTCCTCAACAGGAGAAGTCACCGAAATGGGGGCCGAGACGAGGAGCAGCCCCCACTCCCTGCAGCTAGAGACGGCCTGCGCGTGGCGGCGAAGACCCCGCACGGCCAAAGGCGAATGAAGAGAAACGCAAACCTCCTCACCGAGGACCCGAGCGGCTGGTGCCGGGCAGAGTCCTGGATTGGGACAAAAACGGGCTGCGGTATCCAGGGTTTGGCCTCATGCCTGCCTTTCCCTCAAACTTGGGCTTCTCAAAGCTTTCTTTAAAAATGATCGCAGCCCACTCAAGAGCAGAGAGCAGGCCTGGGAAGTCAAGAGCAGATGCTGCATTCCAGGGGCCATGAGGCTTTGCCCCAGAGGGTAAGTGTCTCACACGGGTGTTCTAGGGGATCGTAGAGTCTTGGCTACAAGGACACTTGGGCGCCGGTTCTTATGGGTCACTTAGCACCAGACACCAGTGATGCCCAACTGTCTGTGACTGTTCTAGGGTGTCTGTGCACGGGCCAAAAACAAGTTGGCAACTTTGTCTATAAAAGGTCAGAAGGTAAATCCTTCCAGTTTGGGGGTCACATACAGTCCCTGAAGCCAGGACTCAGGTCTGCCTGGTGCGGGAGCATCGATGGGCAGTGAGCACCATGGGCTTCATCTGCAGAAACAGCCGAGGCGGCACCCAGCCCACAGGCCATGGTCCACGTCCCCCGGGCCTGCACTGAACCCCCACCTCCAGGGCCACCCCAGAAAAACATCTTTCCTCGCAGCCGAGTCCAACACTTCACTCCAGCCTCCCCTTTCAGACCTGGCTCTTTATCTTCATCTCTCCCGCAGTCTGTTGGGGAACAGACTTTACTAGCTTCAGCAATATATCAGTCATAAGATTAGTTTTCTATTTCTTTAGTTTTAACCCAAAAGGCTTCCCTGGTGGTTCAGAGAGTAAAGTCTGCCTGCAATGCGGGCGACCCAAGTTCAATCCCTGGACTGGGAAGATCCCCTGGAGAAGGAAATGGCAACCCACTCCAGTATTCTTGCCTGGAGAACCCCATAGACTGAGGAGCCTAGTAGGCTACAGCCCACGGGGTTGCAAAGAGTCGGACACGACTGAGCGACTTCACTTTTAACCCAGAAGCTGTAGTGGAACAGCCTTGTCCTGCTTCCTGGAGACACTGTGCTTTACTGGGGTTCTCTCTCGAGATGCTTCTAACTCAGGGAAGGAAGGTACGACGTCTACCTGCACTGAAGTCAGGTGAGGGTGTGTGCAAGTGAGGGGGACCGACAGACCAGCTCAGGTGAGGAACCATCCACCCCCCGGGACACAGAGAGTCAAGGGTTAGTGAGACCAAGAGCTTTAATGATGATGGTAAAGTTAGAAATACAAATACATGGAAACACCCTAAATATCCATGGACAGGTGCAAGGATGAAGAAGATGTGGTATCCATGGCCTTGGGGACAACAGGGAGCATCGACAGCCTGCAGTTACCCTTCAGAGCATCTGTGCCAGTAGCGGAAAGGTGAGCGTGGATGGGAGTCAACTTTTTGCACCTGGTCTGTGGATCAGGGCCCTAGGGATTCTTGTGCATCAGTTGTACCTGACTTCAGTCACTCACTCCTCTCCCGAAAACCGTGTCCCTAAACTTCCTGCAGCATGAAGTGGGGAGGCAAATGCTGCGGCATGTTCTGAGCATCCTTGTCCTCAGGAGCCTTGAGGGGCGTCACACACCCTCAGCGCCTGTGAGGCACTTGACCTCAGTGCCCTGTCCACCTCCCCAGGTCCACTGCTGCTGCGGAGGCAGCGACCAGATGGCCCAGGTGGCAGGAAGCCCCGGGAGGGGCCAAGGGCTGTTCTGTCCCTGTGTGATCCACCCCGAGGGGCAGTGGCAGTGCCGATCACACCCCAGCCAAGCCTGTGACGCGGAGAAGTCTGGATGCTAAAGGCTTGTCAACTACAGACTGGCACACGGGCACCTGCCATCCACCGTGACCAGGAATAAATCGCGAGCTGCTGTAGCCGCTGGCGCTCCACACCCCCTGGAGGAGTTCAGAGTGGAGAGCAGACAGGAGGCACTCTGTGCTTGGGGGGAAGATCGGCAGGACGCGTCTTCAGATAGTTTTGCAGTTTCAGGAGCCAATTTTATGAGCCCGATTCTTCATCTCCCCATATCTAGAAAAGCACTAACATCCTTCATGGTGACAACTCTTCCCTGTAACTAGCAAAAGCTTCGTGAGACTAGCAAAAATCTCTGCCAAAAAAAAAAAAGATAAAGAAAGTGCTTGATTGCAGTTTGATTGTATTCTTCCTTGGCCAAAATCACGCATATCTTGACCTTCCCCCCACGATCTCTGTGGAGCAGCCTCTCAGTGCTATCTGAGATGCTGTCTCCTGAGCAGCAGTCCTCATTTTGTCCCACGTACAACTAAACTCACAGCTCTCCTGGTCTGCATTTACTTCTGGGCTGACAGGCTGAAGGTTCTCTGCTGCGCGCAGGGGCCATGAACACCATCTCCAACCTGCCTGGCTTGGCAGCTCCTCTGGGCCCAGGGATTCCCCGGTGGCACAGTGGTCAAGAACCACCTGTCAGTGCAGGAGACTGGGGTTCAGTCCCTGGGTGGGGAAGATCCCCTGAAGGAAGGCACAGCAACCTCGTTCAGTGCTCTTGCCTGGAGAATCCCATGGACAGAGGAGCCTGGCGGGCTGCAGTCCATGGGGTCACAGAGTCAGACACGACTGCGCACGCACTCACAGCTGCGCCCCAGCTGCATCTGAGAAGAGGGGACCCTCCTCTGGTTCAGAAGTAGGGAGTGGGGAGGGGATGGAGGCAGCTGCAAGTGAAAAGCACAACAAAATGCACTGGGAACTGCACGCTTATCATCGGTCGCGTGAGGCCAGGAGATCCCAGTCCCGATAGCTCACTCCACCCTGAATATGGGGGTGAACTGGGGTGCCAAAGACTCCACAGTGGTGAGGCCTGCCACCCACGTGGTCTCACGACAGGAGAGGCCACACGAGAATCAGCTGTGCCAGCGTTCGGGCAGTGGGTCTTAGACCTGTCTGCTGTCTGAACGATTGTGAGCTGTGCACACGTGTTCCACACAGCGAGCTCAGCTGCAGGAGACACCCGGTTCTAACACATCACTGAGCACAAGACCCAAGGAGAATTCTCAGGACCCCCGAGTCCTGGCTAAAGGTCGCTGTAAGCAGTTAGGACCCTTACAGTACTCAGGGTATTTTTGCTATGGTTGTTTCAAGAGCTGTTTTCGTATCAAGGTGAAGCACCGTGTTGTTTAAAAGAAGAGCTGATTCATCTTCGAAACACAGCTCTTCCTGGGGGCACATTTAGATGACAGAATGAACCAGTGACAGGGCTGCTAGGAAATTGCCTGGGAAGGTTCAAAACAGATTGGAGATAAAGGAGAGAGATTAAGTCAAGACACCACCTAATGCTTCTTTTGCCAAACACCCCCCCTCCTCCCCCAGAGAGGGTGCTCCTCTGACCGCCAGCCACTTCATTCCCAGGGCCAGGTGCCCATCTTCATCACCTCTGTGGCCCCCTATCACACCTTCAGGAAACAGCCGAGGAAGCAGATAATCAATAATGAGATCAGGAGATGGTATCGGAGGAGAGCGGGTGGGGCGCGCCTGCTCAGTTTGTGGAGGGCTGTTTCCCCCAGGCTGCTCACACGAGGGCTGATGAGTGTGACGTGATACAGTGCCAGGAGGGAGGCGCTGGGAGAAGCCCAGGAGCCCGCCTCGCCCCGCCGGTCTCACGGGGCACGAAGTCCCTCTCGGGTGGACTTCTGAGCTACATGCGGGGCGGAGTTCGAGCACAGTGGCGAGTCTGGGTGCTCAGGCCGGAGAGCAGGGAAGCTTCGGGGCGCGTCTCCCTGGGACAGACACGCAGCGGGCAGCCCAGCCCCGGACGCCGAGGGCCGCATCCACACGGGCCCTACACCAGGCTGGGGGCACTCACAGGCCCTCCCCAGACATGGCCACGCTCGCCTCCACTATCGCAGACATCTTCGGATGGGCAGGGGCCCCAACCGCCTCCAAGGGGCACTAGGAATACACTCTTCTTTTACGCGCTAACAAGCGTGCCCATTCCCTGCAGGCTCAGACGGCAAAGCGTCTGCCACACTGTAGCGTGAGACCCGCGTGCAATCCCTAGGTGGGGAAGATCCCCTGGAGAAGGACATGGCAACCCACGTCAGCACTCTTGCCTGGAATTCTCACGGACGGAGGAGCCTGGTAGGCTACAGTACACAGGGTCGCAAGGAGTGGGGCCCGACTGAGCGACTTCACTTCTTCAAGCACACGCAGCCTCTTCCACGTGGCCTCAGGGACCCACCCTTCTGGGGTGCGGCATGAGCTGGGCCTGAGACGGGAGGCTGCCCACGTCTCCTGCACGGGATGCTGGGCAGCGTGATGGGCGCCCATACCCCCACAGGGCTGCAGGCGCACACACACAGTCGGTGGGACAGAGGGTGACGCGCCCCTGGGTGACGTCACGCCCTTGGGTGACGTCACACGCACGCTCAGGGATACACCCCTCCCACGCAGCGCCAATCTCTTCCCAGGGCACGCACCCCTCCTCTGTGTGATGACTGCCTCCAGCCACCCTCTGCCCCCTGGCTCTCTGTTCAAGTGTGTGTACCCAGCAAGGCCTTTCTAAGGAGTCCAGTCCACCACCTCCATCCTTTGTCTGAAATACTTTTGTCTGAAGTACTTTGTCTGAAGTACTTTGCAGATCAACTCTACTTCAGTGCAATTTTTAAAAATTAAATTAAAAATTAAAATAACATTGGAGGTGAAGTTATTCTCACCTGACTCAGAGGTAAAGAATCTGCCTGCAACTCAAGAGATGTGAGTTCAGTCCCTAGGTTGGGAGGATCCCTTGGAGGAGGAAATGACAACCCACTCCAGTATTCTTGCCTGGAAAATCCCATGGGCAGAGGAGCCTGGATGGCTACAGTCCATGGGGTCACAAACAGTCAGACACGACTTAGCAACTAAACCACCACCACCAAAGTGATTAAAGAACAGAGATGCTACTTCTGTGTGTTTTTTAATGGGCTCTGGAGAGCAGTGAACGAGAGCCCTGCCGCCACTGCAGGCCTGCGTGGCCGCTCAGTCGTGTCTGACTGTGACTCCATGGGCTGTAGCCCGCCAGTCTCCTCTGCCACGGGATTCTCCAGGCAAGAAAGCTGGAGTGAACTGCTGTGCCCTTCTCCAGGGCATCTACCCCACCCAGGGATCCAACCAGGGTCTCCTGCTTTGCAGGCGGGTTCTTTACAGATCTTTACCGTTGAGCCACCAGGGAAGCCCAGCACAGTCACCCTCACAACCGGCACTGCGTCTTCCCTGAGACAGTCACTGAGCCCACACAGAACAGCTGCTCAGAAAGGACCAAGACACTACAAACACATACCTTTTTATCTGGTGAAAGATATTACTGTACCCAATGAGTACTCTGCATTATTCAAAATTAACACTTGTTAACAAGTGAGTAAGGATCCTCTAAATCTGCATTGAAGACTAACCCCCGTGCTGTGTAAACAAACTGACATTTAGAGGGTGAAATTTTCTTTCGTAAACCATGATTTCTGACCCTTGAAGATTTCATTCCTCAAATAGTACGTGTGTACGTGTGTCTTAATCCTTTATGGAACACATGGAGGGCTATCTGAAGTGAGCGGATTTCCCTTTTTCACCGACACGGGTCCCCCTTCTTTGCCCAGTTTCTGCCCAGCGCTCCTGTTGGGCAAATGGGTTCTCTTTTGCTCCCTATGACCACAGAACTGCAGTTTGTCATTAGCGCGAGGATGAGATGGCACCATTTACAGGCTGGTTTAGATGTGTATAAGAGACAGAGGTGAAGCACCGTGTTGTTTAAAAGAAGAGCTGATTCATCTTCGAAACACAGCTCTTCCTGGGGGCACATTTAGATGACAGAATGAACCAGTGACAGGGCTGCTAGGAAATTGCCTGGGAAGGTTCAAAACAGATTGGAGATAAAGGAGAGAGATTAAGTCAAGACACCACCTAATGCTTCTTTTGCCAAACACCCCCCCTCCTCCCCCAGAGAGGGTGCTCCTCTGACCGCCAGCCACTTCATTCCCAGGGCCAGGTGCCCATCTTCATCACCTCTGTGGCCCCCTATCACACCTTCAGGAAACAGCCGAGGAAGCAGATAATCAATAATGAGATCAGGAGATGGTATCGGAGGAGAGCGGGTGGGGCGCGCCTGCTCAGTTTGTGGAGGGCTGTTTCCCCCAGGCTGCTCACACGAGGGCTGATGAGTGTGACGTGATACAGTGCCAGGAGGGAGGCGCTGGGAGAAGCCCAGGAGCCCGCCTCGCCCCGCCGGTCTCACGGGGCACGAAGTCCCTCTCGGGTGGACTTCTGAGCTACATGCGGGGCGGAGTTCGAGCACAGTGGCGAGTCTGGGTGCTCAGGCCGGAGAGCAGGGAAGCTTCGGGGCGCGTCTCCCTGGGACAGACACGCAGCGGGCAGCCCAGCCCCGGACGCCGAGGGCCGCATCCACACGGGCCCTACACCAGGCTGGGGGCACTCACAGGCCCTCCCCAGACATGGCCACGCTCGCCTCCACTATCGCAGACATCTTCGGATGGGCAGGGGCCCCAACCGCCTCCAAGGGGCACTAGGAATACACTCTTCTTTTACGCGCTAACAAGCGTGCCCATTCCCTGCAGGCTCAGACGGCAAAGCGTCTGCCACACTGTAGCGTGAGACCCGCGTGCAATCCCTAGGTGGGGAAGATCCCCTGGAGAAGGACATGGCAACCCACGTCAGCACTCTTGCCTGGAATTCTCACGGACGGAGGAGCCTGGTAGGCTACAGTACACAGGGTCGCAAGGAGTGGGGCCCGACTGAGCGACTTCACTTCTTCAAGCACACGCAGCCTCTTCCACGTGGCCTCAGGGACCCACCCTTCTGGGGTGCGGCATGAGCTGGGCCTGAGACGGGAGGCTGCCCACGTCTCCTGCACGGGATGCTGGGCAGCGTGATGGGCGCCCATACCCCCACAGGGCTGCAGGCGCACACACACAGTCGGTGGGACCGAGGGTGACGCGCCCCTGGGTGACGTCGCGCCCTTGGGTGACGTCACACGCACGCTCAGGGATACACCCCTCCCACGCAGCGCCAATCTCTTCCCAGGGCACGCACCCCTCCTCTGTGTGATGACTGCCTCCAGCCACCCTCTGCCCCCTGGCTCTCTGTTCAAGTGTGTGTACCCAGCAAGGCCTTTCTAAGGAGTCCAGTCCACCACCTCCATCCTTTGTCTGAAATACTTT